>SNQJ01S0010021.1:118799-138432 GCA_010110895.2 Picea sitchensis | reverse complement strand
ATATTACCAATTATAAAATGGACTTCTCCACTCCCTTTGTCAGACACATATGTTGATTTAATAACCTTGGAGAATTTTACTCACAAAATCCTATTCCAAGGCACTACATCCTAAGCTACTTTGTGCACCCTAGAAAATAAAATCGTGACTAATCAATTTTAAATTATAGTGTTAATTTTAGTGGTCGTGTTTACTCAAAAATGTATGGTAGTGAAACTCATGATGTTATGACTCATCAAGTAAAGTAAATATGAATACAATGCCAATTCCTAACTTCAATTTTCAATGAATGATATGCTTCTTAAAATAATGCAATTTTCAATTTCAACTCTACAATTCTAAAGTAAAAAATAAATCTTTATTTACATGCACTAATCTAATGACAAAGACTCAAAAGATCAAAATGCCAAGCAATGCAAAATGCCTAATATTTTTGTATTTTCAATATAAGAAAAATGAAAATGCATGGACTAAACAACAACTTGATATATAAAAGCTCTATTGTGTATAGAAACAGACAAATCAAGTAGGATACCAAGGATCAAAACACCCAGCCAAATGTAGAAGGCCAATCAAAATGAAAATATGATGAGAAAGACTCTGCCCACAAAGTTAAACCAAAGATAGATTTCCTAGCATCCCACAAACTCTTAACATTCACTATAGAGATGTAAGAAGACTCAACTATCAACAAAACCTACCCAACAACCACCAAACCTAACAAACAAGAAAAGAAGGTTGATGTACACGACTGTTTAGGGAAACAACGCATATGTACACAACTTGCAGAAGGAAAACATGCGTATATATGTGGTTGTCAAGCAAAAACGTGCGTATATGTTTCAAAAACAAAGCTAGGCAAGGGAGAAGGCTAAAAAACCTAGGCCCGAAGTGAACAGAGGATGTCAAACAATGATACGACAAGTAACAAAATAGGAGGGAGATTAATCTAAGGAGAAAAACACTCCAAACTCCAAGAAAGAAGATTCATTCCCTAGTATGGTCACCAATTATGTTACAAGGAAAATCTCTCTATGGCTAGGGGTAAACAACAACAGATGGAAATGAATGCAGAAATCAACTCTATTTTCAAGTATGATATATAAAAAATATGCTAGTAAGACAAGATAAAAGGCCTACCTCATCCAGATGTTGGATGAATTCCATCATTGAGCACTTGAACCAAAGAAATATACCTGCAAGTAGTTCCCAACAACCAAGAAAAGCAAGCATATGGTGATAATATACTATTTTAGCACATTCAATAGCATAATCCATTAATATACATAACAAATACGCCCATGGAATAATAATTCAAATATTTGCAAGAGATCAATCGGACGAGAAAAGAGTATTTCTATTAATATATGATAAGTAGAAGTGAAAAAGTTACAAACTTCTATTTCGACACGATTTAGAACCAAGAAACTAATTTCCTTCCAGCTAGGCCTCCACCATTTCAATTCTCCACCAAATTCAAGCTCATAGAAGAGAGACAATGAAGTTCTCAATCAATAAGGGAAGAGGTTGGGGATTGAATGTTGTGTTCAAACTTAGAGGACAAAGGGATGCAGACTCAATATGAAGTGAACAATTTCTCCAGAGTAACTTTCCTCTCAAAGTTGAATTCTTTATCCTCTTTTCCATAGATTGGAATTGGCCCAATTATAGCCTTCAAATGCAACTAAAGGGCCAATTCAGAACATATCCAGTATATGGAAGGCCAAGGATCCTAGATATCTTGTCGTGACATGGAAACCTGGCACAATTTTTCATTTTTGGGCACAAATCCTGATGTACGTGGGTTGTAGTGGTGTAGCCTGCATATACACATGTTGTATAGTAAGCAAGGTGCATACATGTGGAAAAAATGTATTTTTTAGCTCTGGAATTTGCAAAAAGGGATGAAAAGTTTGCGTAGGGAAATGGAAAAAGGCCCTCTGTGCAAGATTGCATAGGGTGAGGCAAATCTTTCTATAACATATATTTTAGCTTTAAATGTTATTATTAGGTATTTAAGGGGGATCTGGTTAGTTTGGTCTATCCCAACTGGTTGAGAGGAGAAGTGTTATATCCTCCCCACCCAGGTTCCATTCCTACAAGTGACATGTTTGGCTCTTAATGAGTATATTGTCATAACAAATTTGAGCCTTTTTGTTGACCCACCCTTGGGTGAATATACTAAGTCCATTTATAACTTTTCCAAGCATAAAAAGATGATTAAAAACTTATGGTTAATGGAGAGAACAAAATGACAATAAATTCAATGATATTAGAGATTTTGGGGTGTCCCATTTCCAATATATTTATATAAATCTAGCAAGGGTCAGCATAGTAGAAATTTTTATGTTAACCAGTCACTTTCCAATTCTTATGACAAAGAAATACAATCAAATGTTAATGGTAGAAATATCGAAGGAGGTGTTCAAATTTGTCTTGGCATCCTTTGAAAGAGATAATATCTTGGGGATATATGAATGGCTATTGGAATTCTTCATTGGGGTTTATGACCTACTGGAGGAGAAATTACTTAAATGGTTATTGTTGAGGTGATAAGAATGGGAAAAATGATGGTGTTTTCAACTACACATTTATATCATTTACTCCCAAGGAATATAAGACACCAAATTTTGGTGATTTTGGGTTGACTTCCTAAGGCAACTACATATACACAATAATTGAAAATATTTTCAAAAAGAGATCTATTTTTTTCAGAAGTTATCTAACGGGAGAAATGTGTATTTCACTAGGGGAGACATATACATGATGTTATTTGGCATGCCTCAATAAGGATGTCAATCTATTAGAAAAAAAAATGTCCAAGAAATGGTCATGTAACTAGATCTATCAAAAGAATATGGTAGTACAAGATGAGTATGCATTAGATGCCTATACATCAAATCGATGCCATATACATATAGGTTTCAATACATCAATAGTTGAGTGGATCGTGGGAATCCTAACCTTTGTTTATTTTGAAATTTTAATAAATGGGTTATTATGTACATGTTATTCAATCCTTCAAAAGGATTATGAAAAGGATGTCCCATGCAACCTTTGTTGTTTTTAATACTAGTTAAATATTGAGCATGAACATTTTGGAATAAAGGGTCAGAAATGTCTCAGGAGTGAAGTTTAGTAGGAATTTATCCTTAACAAACCTTTTATTTGTAGATCACGTGTTATTATTCAACAATGTGTCTCTAATAGGAAAAAAGAATTTACACGAGACTTTATAATGTATAGTATGGTAAAAGGTGTCTTCTCAATACATATATGAAAATATGGAATTTCATTCAATGAGCTAGAACCTAAGAACCTGGAGTTGAAGATTAGTTCATTTATTTTTTTCCTTTCAAGAGGGTTTCAAATATTTGGTAGCTTTCATGAATCCAAATGGACATGGGACGAAATATTGTTCCTAGCTTAAAAGGAAAATTGAGGCCATAATAAATAATTGGTGTAATAAGTGGTTGCAAACCGGGGATCATTAAATTTAGTAAAATGATTCTTTGAATCCATTTTATTTTTTTGTCACTCTTTGGCTTTCATTCCTAAAGGATTTCATGAATAAATGAGGAAAAATGTTTCATATTTAAGTTGTTCCAAAAAATCCTCAATTCTTTGGCAAAGCTTTGGAAGATAAAATCTTATAGAGAATTGTAAAATCTAAGGGATAATGGAAAAAAATCATAATAGATAAATATATTGGACTTGGATCATTGAAATATTGGAATAGGAACCCAAGGAATAAAGTGACTATAATGGATTAATCTATTGGAAGGCTATCAAACAATTTTTTCTTTTATTGGGAGTGAGTTAGCCTAGAGAATAGGGAATGGATAAAAAGGTAAGGATAGAGGTTAATAACCATGGTTAGGGTGAAAAAATATGATAACTGGATTTTCTAAAGATATTACAGAGATAATTCATGAGAAAGGAGTCCATCGATTACACCATGTGGTTAATTAGACATCACCAAATTTATGGAATTCAGGCTATATAAATTCAATATCATTGGGTTTGGAGGGGGAAAGTGAAGCACACTATAATAATGATGCGGTTGTCGATATAAGAGCCATGTGAGATTAAACAATGAGGAATATTCTCTTATATGGTTTAAGAATCAATCCCTAGTAGAGTATTCTATATGTTTGGGATATAAATCTATGTTGACAATTGTTGTAATATAAGGGACTAGACTATTGACAATTAATAGTAGACAACAATATAATATACAACAAAGTAATATATAAGCATGTAAACATAGAAGGAGGGGAAAGAGATAGAGAGTAACTATAAAACCAACAACAAGTAGTATTTATTATTATGCAGTCAATCAATAATTGATAACATACATATCATATCTACACATATTTATAAATTATATTCAAGGAAGTAGCTCTAACTATCATAACTACCCTTGGATGGTCAACCGATCCAATTACTTTAGTTGACTATTTTTTTGGTCGACTCACTTTATTAAATTTTAGTTGACCATATTTCCTAGTCAAGTAGGCATCTCCAACATATCCCCCAACCTAAAACCCTTATTCATCCTAAAGAAGTGAGGAGATGTGAGTACAAATTTTTTCAAAAGCATAGGAAATATGTTCCTATTGATATTTTGTCTAGGTACTATTAGTCATGGTTTTCAGAAATGATTAATTTGATAAACTTGTAGGATTGAAGAATATGAATGCTATTTTCACAAGCTGTGGAGGTGATTCGATGTGTGGTGGTGGCAGGGATATTTCTAAACATATATACACATTTCATAAATATAAGGGGAAATTTTTGTGGAGACTCTAAATTGACATCCCCACTGCCCTATTATACTCCTCATCTTTACCTTTTTGGCTTACCTAAGCTTGGGTAAATGACAAAGAACACTACCATTAGCCATTGATAAGGTCATAAGGTAAATTATAATTAATTCATGCATTTTTGTGGTTTATTGAGCTAGGAGATTAAATGTTTCATGTACAAATGCTTCAATTTTCCATGTATAATCTTTGACCTCTAGATAAGTCCAGCCTTCATGTACTAGCTCAGCTATCTGGTACTTGTGCACCAGATTTCCACTGTCCGAATCCGGTACCAAGCACACCTTCTATTCAGATCCGGTACCGAATCTCACCTATCGCGATACGGTACCAATGGCCGTAGACTGTCGTGATCTGATACCACCATTTGTGCACTGTTCGGATCTAGTACTATCTACCTGTCACGATCCAGTACCAATACAAGAAGCCAAATGTACCAAGCTTAGCTCTAGATCATGCCCAAGACAATTGTTGGATGTTTATTGAATCATTGATGTTTTAGAAAGGATATGTTAGGATTGTTTGGTGTTGCTTCATCCTCATGCACTTCGTGTCATGAGGATGAAGCTTAAAATATGTAACCAAATAATTAAATTTAACAATTGACTGATTTGCAAATGATTTCACCTCCTTGTGTTTCACGACTAAGACTGTTTAAATAGTCATGGCAAAGATGATGGAGGTAGTAGAGAGTTAGCATAATACAACATGTGAAGCAATTTTATATATTGCAGAACATATTCTGGGTGAACATTAATAGAAGGACGTCATTTATCTCCATGTCTTGATCATCAATGATTGAATGTGAGTTGAGTTGTTAGCATAGTTTGATTCTATGTTTTGAAGTTTGAGTAAGAATAATGTGCGAGTTGAAAGCAATCTTACTGTAGACTCCAGTCGTTTACCTATTGAAGCGGCAAGGGCCCAACGCACAACAAAGGTTATCATCTTCGTAGATTAGTATTAGCATTTTATTTCAATAGTGTAAATGTTAGATTAGCTGAAGCTTTAATTCTTTCAGATGATAGCAGTATAGTTTAGACTAGGCTTTCAATTATATGATTGCTTAGAGATCTTTACTCACTATGTTTTGCATACGCTCTGTTTTTATGAATTTGATTCTGTTTCATAGACATGAATGTTGGCAGTAGTATTCAGACATATTTGAAGGAGAACTAGTGAAGTTCATAATAGCACATTGTGAACGACAACATACTCAATATATTGACTATTGAACTGCCCATGCTGTGTCTTGATGATTAATGTGTGATTTCCGTTTCAGAAGCGTGGTTGCATAGTTAGTTCTTTGTGTCAAATAACAGAGTTGATCTGTCAAAAGAACTCCATCTCATACTTGCATGTACCATAATGGCGTAGATAGCCTCTCCGTGAAAGACAACCAAAGTGTATTTCAGTTTGCTAGTTTGTTTTGTTTCCAACATACATAATCTAGAATAGTTCTATACTCATGAAATTGGAATTACCTTTCTTACTAGTGTCTTGTAACTCTGTTGATTATGAATCCTCGATTGATAATTAATGACTGCATTATACTAAACATATAAGCAACACAACATTTTGTCACTGTTTCCAGGGAGTTGCAAACAGTAGGAAGTGATTTTTAGCTTAGATTGTTTGCATAAAATTTGAATGCTTTTAAATGTTGCTTGAGGGAGGAGGATAAAAAGTTTAAGATGTGAGTGAAGATCCACGCAGCCACTAGAGTGGGGTTCTCCGAAGCCAGGTTGCTTTCTTACCTTCTAGATAAAATTAGGATTTCAATTCAGTTAAGAATCAAATTTCCATTTTATGCATAGATATAGAGATAACAAGGGTAGATTTGTAAGCTCTAAAGATTCAAAAACAGCGGCCCCCACTAATCCAACTGACACTGGTGTAGGAAAAATTCCACAGGGAGAAAATTCAAGGGGAGCCAACAAGGGTCCAAAAGGAGAACCTAAAATGGAAGAATCAACATTAGGGTGGGCAGAACGTGAATCTGCTGAACATTTAGGAGACACAAAAAATTCAGTTTATGAACCATCTATCAGTGGAATGGCAGAAGAAGAAGGAAATGCAGCCACAGAGACTGAGACTTTTGGGTTTCCAATCTTGGATATTTCCAAAAACATCAACATGAAAAATATCCCACTATCATCGTTACCCACTTTCAGAGGTATGTCAACTGAAGATCTAGATCTATTTTTATTCGAGTTTGACATATTATGTAGAAGCTATAACTACTCAGACGATGCCCAAAAACTTTAGCTCTTTCCTACTACAATGAAAGATTCAACCTTAAAATGGTTCATGAGCTTAGGAAAAAATACAATCCTCTCTTGGGATCAGATGAAAGACACTTTTTTATGGAAATACCAAGACTAATGTAAGGATAATGCTAAAAATGACATTTTTAAAATGTAGCAAATAGAATATGAAAGCCCTAAAGACTACTTATAAAGGTTCTTTTACAACTATCAAAAATCAAAACTATTCACCACAGACCCAGCTGTAGTAAGAACTGTATTCTTGAAAGATCTTAGAGATGATTCCATAGAAGTTTTAAACTTGTTGAGTTCAGGAGATGTACACCAAAAGCCTTTTGCAGAGATTGCAGATTACTGTAAAAGATACTCAATAGGACAAGCTAAAATAGGCAAAGGACCAAGAGATTCTTTTAGCAGAAATAAAAAACAAAGCTCAGGGACTGTCACCGGGACTGAGTTAGGAAACTTATTGGAGAAATTTGAAAAAAACATATTGATCACAATCAGTAACCAGTTAGATACTCTAAAACTGAAAAAGAAACTAGAAGAAGAGGCTTCTTTAGCAATATTTTGTCATAGATGTCGAAAGAAGCACAGTGAGAAGGAATGCCCATTAAATGTCATAGAAATTTGTGGCATGTGTACACTAGAACACCCCACATCTGAGTGTGTGAGTTTGCTTGAGCTACAAGACATGTATAGGGGAGGAGGAGTGTCACAAGAACAACCATACCCTTCCAGAAGACCTTGGAGAGCCCAAAACCCCAATACATTTTATGACCCTAATGCACAATATCAACAACAACAATGGGGTCCTTCCCCAATGACCTATCCATAATGGACACCTCAGGAAGCTCAAAATCAACCTTGGCAACAAGGTTGGAGGGGACCTGTGTATGGAAATCCCTCTTACCCTACATATCCACAATACCCTGCAAACATTTCCCAATTACTACCTAGATTCAACCAACCACAGATGCAAGCTTTATTCCCACCTCTTATACAACAACAATTTACAACCCCCTTGAACCCTAACTAGCAACAACAACAACCTATAAATGCCAATCAACAGTAAAACCAAGCTTCCCACAACCCTCTGAAACCAACATCAATCCCTGCCCAACCAATCCCTAACCCCAATAATCGAACCACCCACGCGGTGCAAAATACAGAGGTTCAAACCTTTCCCACCTATGAAATTCAACTATGATCAGGGAAAGTTGTAAACCAATCAAATCCTACAGTAATGATTCAGGAAGAAAATGATAATCATTCTGAGGAAGAAAACACTCAAACCACCCCTGCAGAAGAAGAGACCTCCCCTCCTATTCCAATCACTTCTCAGTCTGTACGAGTACCCCAACATGTTAATCTCCCACCCTATCCTGAAAGACTATTAATGAAGAAGCCTGACCCACCCTTTCATAGAGATATAGAGGATGAATTACAAAATGTATGTATAAAAATACCTTTGCTGTAAGGCATTAAGGATATCCCCATATATGCCAAAATCATAAGGGATCTTTGCATTAAGAAACTAGGAAGGAAGAAGAAGGAACCTCCCCTTGTTAAGGTGGTGGGACAATTATCTGAATTTATTTCTGAAATTCCATACAAATATAATGACCCTGGAAACCCAATAGTCACTGTTGAAATTAATGGTATTTCTCTACCAAACACACTCATTGATTTGGGTGCAGAAATTAATGTAATTCCTTTTGACACTATGAAAAAGCTCCAAATCAACCAGTTAAGACCAACCCAAACCATGATAGAGTTGGTAGATAAGTCAATCATTAGCCCTGCAGGAAGTCTAGATGATGTCACAGTCACTCTAGCTTCTTGGGAATATCTAGTAGACTTTCTAGTCATCTATTCTAAATCATCCTCCAAACTAGGATACCTTGTGGTTCTTGGCTGCCCTTGGCTGGCCACAACAGATGCCTTTATCAGCTGTCAGTCTGGTGAGATGACTATATCCAATGGCACACATATCCAAAAACTTGTTCTCTTCCCTCCTACCCAACCGGCATAGGAAATACCTGTTTGGTTAGGAAACCCTTATGGAGAGGAAGATTGCATCAGACCCCTGTTAACACTTGAACAAGTAAGAGGAATGCAAGAACAATCGGATGAACAAGTCTTAAGTTTATTTTTGGCTGACACAAATTGCATTGAATACCCGAGGTCTTTTGCAGNACCCTTATGGAGAGGAAGATTGCATCAGACCCCTGTTAACACTTGAACAAGTAAGAGGAATGCAAGAACAATCGGATGAACAAGTCTTAAGTTTATTTTTGGCTGACACAAATTGCATTGAATACCCGAGGTCTTTTGCAGAATTGTCACATATTTTCAGTTTCGAATTTCAACAAACTTGGCACCCTGATATCACTCAATTATATACTTTATCACCAGCTTCCTCAGAGAAGGAAGAAAATACTGAACTTGTTGATATTAGCCCAAGAAAACCTTTGTATATCAACTCTAGTTTGGAACCAGAACAAAAGACGCAAGTAATTGAAATGCTCCAAAGACAATTTGATGCCTTTGCATGGGATTATGCAGACATGAAAGGAATTCACCCTAACACATGCACACATCATATCTACACTAATGACCAAATCAGACGAGTTAGACAGCCTCAACGAAGGATGAATCCAACCCTTAAAGATATTGTAAAAGAGGAATTGCAAAAACTCCTTCAAGCCAATCTCATATACCCCATTTCAGATAGTCAATGGGTATCTCCACTTGTCATAGTTCCCAATAAAAATGGTAAGTGGAGAATATGTGTAGACTTCCGGGAGTTGAACAAAGCCACCCATAGGGATTATTTTCCCTTACCATTTATTGATCAGGTGTTGGATACCTTGTCTGGAAAGAAGTATTTTCCATTCCTAGATGGGTTTAGTGGTTATAACCAAATACAAATAGCACCCAAAGACGAGGAGAAGACCACTTTCACCTGCCCATGGGGTACCTATGCTTATAGGGTGCTCCCTTTTGGACTTTGCAATGCCCCAACCACTTTTCAAAGCATTGTCCTAGCCATTTTCTCTGACTTGACCAATGATTGCATGGCAGTCTACATGGATGACTTTACAGTCCATGGACAAGAATTCCAGGAAGCTTTGAATAGTCTAGAAAAAGTATTGATTAGGTGTAAGGAAACTAATATTTCCTTAAGTAATGAAAATTCAAAAATGATGCTCACTGAAGGTATTGTTTTGGGATATCACATTTCTGGTTCTGGAATGAGAGTTGATCCGACAAAGATTTATATTATCACACAAATAAGAATACCTTCCTCACAAAAGGAAGTTCGTGACTTTTTAGGGCATGTTGGCTACTATAGAAGATTCATTCCGAATTTTACAAGCCTAGCTACCCCTTTATTCAAGTTATTATATAAAGAATACGAATTTAAGTGGGATGATGAATGCCAAATATCTTTTGAAATTCTAAAACAAAAATTGCCAACTACCCCTGTATTAAGAGGACCAAATTGGTCCCTTCCTTTTCATATCTGTATCGATGCCTCAGACACAACCCTTGGGGTAGTCCTTGGACAAAGAGAAAATCAAATGCCCTATGTTATTTACTTTGTCAGTAAAAATATGTCTCCGGCTGAAGTTAATTATACGGTCACAGAAAAAGAATTGCTAGTTGTAGTCCATGCTATCAATAAATTCAGACATTATATTATAGGATATCAAGCTTTTATCCACATTGATCATTCAACCATCAAATTCTTAATGAACAAACCTGTAACAAATCCTAGAGTTACAATATGGATTTTATTATTACAAGAGTTTAATATCAACATTATTGATAGACCTGGTAAGGATAATCTTGTGGTTGATTTCTTATCTAGAATGATTCATCTAGGAGATAACGCACCAGTGAAAATTTGTTTTCTATTTCTACATTCACTCCTTGGTATGCAGATGTAGCTAACTATATTGTGACAAGGAAGATGCCTCAGAAATTATCTCCTAGAGAAAAACAGAAAGTAATTCAGCTAAGTGCAAACTACATGTGGCACAATGATTGCCTCTACAAAACAGTACCAGATTTAGTAATCAGGAGATGTGTAAGGGAAGATGAAATTCATGATATTCTGCAAGCTTTCCATGATGGTCCTTGTGGAGGACACTTCGCAGACAAGAGGACCGCTTACAAAGTTCTGGAATCTGGTTACTACTGGCCTCATATTTTCAAAGATGCTAAAACCTATGTATCCAATTGTGATGAATGCCAACGAATGGGTAAGCCTACTGCATGATACCAAATGCCACTTCAAGCCCAAGTAGTTATTGAGCCTTTTGAGAAATGGGCATTAGATTTTGTAGGGCCCATTAACCTTGCATCCAAAAAGAAAAAGTATATACTTGTATGCACTAACTATGTGACTAAGTGGGTTGAAGCAAAAGCTTTACCAGCTGCAAGTGAACAATCAATGGTAGATTTCCTTTTTAATGACATCTTTACTAGATTTGGTGTACCTCGAGAAATTGTGACTGATTAGGGAACTCAATTTACCTCTCATCTAGTCAAAGATGTTACAGAACAGTACCAAATCAAACATAGGAAATCTACACTCTACCATCCACAGGCAAATGGACAAGTAGAATCTACCAACAAAGTTATTGATTCCATTCTTACCAAAACAGTATAGCTACACCACAAGGATTGGGCTGACAAATTATTAGAATCCTTATGGGCTTATAGAATCACCTGGAGGAATACAATAGGACATACACCCTACGAGTTGGTGTATGGGAAGTAGGTGCTTCTTCCCATAGAATTCCAGATCAAAACCTTTAGGACTGTAGTACAAGTTGGCATGAACTTGGATGAAGCCCAGCAACAAATACTCTTGTAGCTTAATGAGTTGGACGAAATCAGGTACGAAGCACTTCAAAGAACCACCCTCATTCAAGAGCAGAGAACAAAATGGCATGATAAGTATCTCAAAAAGAAAAATTTTCAACAAGGAGATTGGTCCCTGTTGTATGACAGCAGATTCAAGAACTTCAAAGGTAAGTTAACTACTCATTGGATGGGACCTTACAAAATTGACACTGTCTATGATAATGGTTCAATCAGGATAAAGAAAATTGATGAACAACAGACACCACTACTTGTGAATGGTCACCGGTTGAGAATTTATAACAAACCCCTGTCAAAAGATGAATTTCTGACTCATATACTATATAATTTAGATATGCAGGTGATTAGTAAGGAAGGAGACCCTCCTACTGATCCACATTGATTGATTGGTTTATTAGAAACTTTTGTACATAGGTGTGGATCGAGTTTTGTTAATAAGCTTAAGGTAACAAGAGATTCTTACCTCCTTTTGTTTTACTTTCATAATTTTTTGTAAGTAAATTTCTATAATCCTTCACAAACTTGCTAAACATTAGTTTGTAGGCATCAACAATATTCTATTATGATCCAGTACCAACAATACTGCTTCAGTACTAGAAATCCTGTTCTGGTCTGGTACTAGCAGTCCTGTGCTGGTCCGGTACCAGAAGTCTGTCCTTATACAGTACTATCAGGAAACATTACCTAATTGACAAGGCATGCTATGCATGTTTCAAAATATTATGTCAATTAATCTGAAGTATGAAGCCATGCAACAACCACTTAAACTAGAACCAAGAAGCCGAATGCAACATCAAATGGCAGCCCTTGTGAAGTAATAATTTCTTTTGGTTCTGTTGACAACTAAAGGGAAGTATCTTTAATTTCTTTTGGTTCTGTTGCTAGCTAAAAGGAAGTATTTTTTTTGGCTCTATTGCTAGCTAAAAGGAAGGATTTTAATTTCTTTTGGTTTTGTTGCTAGCTAAAAGGAAGTATTTTAATTTCTTTTGGTTATGTTGCTTGAAAAAAAAAAGGACACAATCTTTACCTATGATTGTTTAAAGAACCATAATCCGCTTCAAAGACTAGAAGTTGCCTTTATCCAGTATTTCAGCATGATTAAAGGGACAAAAATATATTAGCCTACAAGTAACTATCTCACCCTAACTAGACTTCAATAGTATTCTTTGGATTATCTTACTAAAGAGTAACATATGAGTATATGAACACTCTCTATCATGGGCACACTAGGAAAACTTTTATGGAAGAGGATGTATCAGTACCCTAAGGAAACTTTAGGTCATTCTCTTATGGACAAACTCAGACAAAATTATACATATGGATCACTCTAAAGAAATAATGTGAATACAAAGTTTATTTTTCCTTCAGACAAATCTTTAAAATACATTCAAAGAAGAGCATATACCTTCCAACCCAATACCATCCCAGCCTGTAAAAAGTTTTTCAAATGAGCCTCCCCTATCAATGTGCAAAGCACTCTTTAATAAAAACCAAAATAGGTGACTATGGACAAGAAGCCTCTGATGGAAAAAGGGTTTAAGAGACTAACCCGTTGGGATACTGAACAGGTTTGCTGGCAGCGGGTACTAGTCTGTGGTATGACTAGCGAAACCCATCAGGGTACTAAACAGGCCTGTTGGCAATGGGGCATTCTGCCTGGGGAAGGGATGTTTCACTAATTATCACAACTACCCCACCGGAGTACTGAACAGGCTTTCTGGCAGTGGGTTCTGGTTAAGAAATGTCTCATCTATACTTGTCTGATTGAAAAATTCACTTTTGTCATCTAAAAAAAAGCAAAGGTCACTATTGGCATTTATGAGATACAAACTCCATATTAACAAGCAACATAATTACTACAAAAAAATGTCCATTTGAGAATTACCCTAAGTCAACTTACTGGTCTGGCATCTAAAGCCTATATTACCTAAGAAGGAAATTTCTTAAGAGTGGAACCCTAACTAGGGAGTCTAATCTACTTATACTGTGAAATTTATCTATAACATCTAATGATAGTAAATCTCTGAAGCAAGTTGGGTTGGATCTGTTCTTCTGGAAAACATATAAAAACCTCCCTGTTTTCACTGTTGAATGCTACCTTTGTCAATAAGTCATCAAAATAAAGGCAATTTCAATTTTTAGGCATGTGATCATATGCTAGGTGATAAATGTACTTCTGGAATTTGATTTGGTTTATTTTCTCTTATCATCTTTTCTCCATTATGATACATAATGTTGAATCTTCTTTCATAAAGATATGCAACATCCTTGGCATGGGGGAAGGTCAAAGAGCTCCTTCAGAACTCTTTTTCATACTCACATCTCACCTTCAGAAACCAGCATGATCACCCTACAACCCTGCATAACCAAATACAAAAGAAGATAAGCACAGAATAAATAAGTATAGGAAATTCCAGTACCAAGCTTTCAGAAAAATCCATCCTAAAAAGATGAATTCTGATAATCTACAAGCAGTCAGTACATATGCTATGGGTATTGATCATACAAAGGTAAAAGAAAAGGTAACATGGTATTTATTTTCCTCTTTTCATAAAACTACAATAGGTATGAAAATATATACTAGATCTTATGACCTTAGTATTAAAACCATGCACCTATCCCTCATACCCATATGCCTAAACTTAATCAATCCTCTCACAACTGCCCGAAAATGGTTGAGGGAAAAATCACATCAAAGCATGAATATGAAGCATTTCTAGTAATGATAGGCCACAAATGTACTTCGTCCTTAAGCAAATTACAAAATTATCTTGTGTCATGAACCATGATCCACCATCAAATTCACCACTCGAAAGTCCAATCACCTATCCCAAAATGATGCTTTGACACCCAACATGTTTTCCTCATCATTACATTAACGTTTAGAAATGAAATGGCTTATCTGGGTGGCGAAGCTATCCAGATAAGCCTCATCTGGTCTTAAATTTTCCTTGCGACATCCTTACTTAAACTTACCATTCGCATTATCGACGCCATCACCATATTTCCCTTGTCATTACCTTTCTCTAGTTCCAAGCCTACTCCTCTCTACGATCTTCAGTACCAAACCCTTACCCTCATTAATTGACTAAATCCTTGCGCTATAGCCCGATTCTTTTCTCACAATTTATAATGATGGTTGTATGTAGACATGAACCGGTCTTCCAAATTTATAGAGAGACCGAGGAGTTCCAACTATGTTGAGAGAAGTATGCTAGATTGGGATGGATTCCATTTTTGGAGAAATTCACAGGCTGGCACGAGAAGATATCTCACGATTTTATTCAGGGTTACGATGGAGAGATTGCACATATAGGCAATCTGCAGCTAACAATTAATGAAGTAACCTTAAGGGAGGTCACGGTATTACCTAACAGAGGAGACAAATGCTTCAAAGGTGTAGGAATCAACAAGGAAATGTGCCAACGATTTTTGAAGCAAGACGATCAGCACCCTGATTGGAAAAACGGGATCCCTAGGAGCTATATCAAGGAAGAGTATCATCCAATGATTTCTAGTCTTCAACGATTCCTCACTTGTGAGGGTAGGTATGTTGTGACCTTCATATATCATCTTAGGCTTCTATTACACTTTGAAGGAGGCCCTAAAATGGATTTTCCATATTTTCTATGGATGAGTTTGAACAAAATAGTAAGAGGTGTCAAATCCCTATCCAAAACAAAGAAGACTAGCATTTACCATCAAGGTCTTATTAATATGTTAGTTTTACATGAAATTAGGAAGCAAAGGATTAGTTGGAAAATCCTTATCACTCAACACCTTCCTACAGAAAACAAATCTGTGGAGGAAGCCCAACATGCTCCAAAGAAAAATAAGGAACCTCAAAAGAAAAAGGGAAAGAAGGATAAGGCAACTCCATCATCATCCAGGATAGTGAGCCAACATGAAAAAGCTAGTAAACAAGCAGGGCCCTCTTCCACAGTCAATAAGACTTTTAAAAGTCAAGAATCAAAAGGTAAAACCAAATTAGTAGAGGAGACTTCAACAGTAGCACTTGAGGAGAAGGGCCATAAGACAAAAACTGGAAGGAAAGAGAATAATAGCTCAGAAAATAAAAGTGAACAGTCTATAGAACAATCCCCTGTAACCATTCCACAAATAGAAAAGAAGAAAATGAAGCCTGCGAGCACCCCTAATCCAGTACCTCCTTGTAAAAGAACCACAAGGAGCATGGAAAAGAGAGGAAAAGTAGTTGTCAGTCCTCATACACAGGAAGATCCAATCGATCTTACCTCCCCTTCTGAAGACTTATCAGTCCAGGATGACATCCCAAGTTTGATGGAGGAACAAGCCACTATTACTTTATGTGGGATGAGGGACGAAGTTGAGGAAAGAGAATGCATCCAACTAGTAATAATGGAGTCAACAAGGACCTTAAAAAAAGAACAGATGAAGAAAAACATTGGGGAACTGCAAAAACAAAATCAGGAACTCAAACAAGAAGTGAAGGAATACCAACTATTGGACAGGTACATCAAAAAGGAAAATGAGAAATTGAAAGCAACTAGCCAACAACTTCAAGATGACAATGAATAGACTTATAATAAGCTCAAGAAGGTACTACGAATCCTATAATACATTAGGGTCATAAAAAGGGAGTTGAAAGAAGAGGCCTCATCCATCAACATCATTGATCCATAGAAGTAAAGAATGTTGTCTCAAGTTTTGAAAAATTTTGGGTTTGTTTTCAGTTGCATGAGGATATGCAATGATTTTTGGCATGGGGGAATGTTGAGACTCTAAATTGACATCCCCACTACCCTATTATACTCCTCATCTATACCTTTTTGGCTTACCTAAGCTTGGGTAAATGACAAAGAACACTACCATTAGCCATTGATAAGGTCATAAGGTAAAGCATAATTAAATAATGCATTTTTGTGGTTTATTGAGCTAGGATATTAAATGTTTCATGTACTAATGCTTCAATTTTCCATGTATAATCTTTGACCTCTAGATAAGTCCAGCCTTCCTATACCAGCTCAGCTATCCAGTACTTGTGCACCAGATTGCCACTGTCTGAATCCGATACCAAGCACACCTTCTATTTACATCTGGTACTGAATCTCACCTGTCATGATCCGGTACCAATGGCCATAGACGGTCATGATCCGGTACCACAATTTGTGCACTGTTCAGATCCGGTACCATCTACCTATCACGATCCGGTACCAATACAGGAAGCCGAATGTACCAAGTTTATCTCCAGATCGTACCCAAGACAATTGTTGGATGTTTATTGAATCATAAATGTTTTAGCAAGGCTATGTTAGGATAGTTTGTTGTTGCTTCATCCCCATACACTTTGTGTCATAAGGATGAAGCTTAAAATATGTAACTGAATAATTAAATTTAATAATTGACTGATTTGCAAATGATTTCACCTCCTTGTGTTTCACGACTAAGACTATTTAAATAGTCACGGCAAGGATGGTGGAGGTAGTATAGAGTTAGCATAATACAGCATGTGAAGCATCATTCTATATTGCAGAACATGTTCTGGGTGAAGATTAATAGAAGGACACCATTTATCTCCATGTCTTGATCGTCTATGATTGAATGTGAGTTGAGTTGTTAGCATAGTTTGATTCTATGTTTTGAAGTTTGAGTAAGAGTAATGTGCGGGTTGAAAGCAAGCTTACTATAGACTCCAATCGCTGACTTGTTGAAGAGGCAAGGGCCCACCACCCAACAAAGGTCAACATCTTCGTAGATTAGTATTATCATTTGATTTCAATAGTGTAAATGTTAGATTAGCTGAAACTTTAATTCTTTCAGATGATAGCAGTACAGTTTAGACTAGGAATTCAATTATATGATTGCTTAGAGATCTTTCCTCACTCTGTTTTGCATATGCTCTGTTTTTATGAATTTGATTCTGTTTCATAGATATGAATGTTGGTAGCAGTAGTCATACATATTTGAAGGAGAAATAGTGAAGTTCACAACAACACATTCTGAACCACAACATACTCAGTATATTGACTGTTGAACTACCCATGCTATGTCTTGATGATTGATGTGTGATTTCCCTTTCAGAAGTGTGGTTGCATAGTTGGTTCTCTGGGTCAGATAGCAGAGTTGATCTGTCAAAATAACTCCATCTCATACTTGCATGTGCCATAATGGAGTAGGTAGCCTCTCTGTGAAAGATAACCAAAGTGTATTTCAATTTGCTAGTTTGTTTTGTTTCCAGCATACATAATCTAGAATAGTTCTATACTCATGACATTAGAATTACCTTTCTTATTGGTGTCTTGTAACTCTGTTGATTACGAATCTCAGATTGATAATTAATGAGTGCATTATACTAAACATATAAGAAGCACAACAATTTTCTTCAATCATTTTAAAAATCCTCAGACTCTTCAATGATTTTTTCTATTGTAATGTTCATTTTTTTCATCTCAACCAAACTATCAAACTTCTCTTGTAATGTGGCTTACTAAATTGAAACAATATGAAGGTTATATTTATTCTAAATATAGTGTACTTGTTGCTATATATCCCAAATATTGTTGGTTTCTCACTGTAACAACCTAATAATTCTAAACATCATCAAGTTTCCTAAACATTTTATTTAGTAACTGAAACAATAAGTTCATAGCATAATATTGATTTTTATAACAACAACTTCAGTAACTTAGATTTATCAATAAATAACGTTTCATGGCAGAATGAAATGAGTACATAGTTTAGTAGATTACCTGGTTCTGATGCTAATTTCTATTGCATGTTGCCTTGCTGTTGCCTTTCTTCTACCTGAAACACAGATCAATCCTGCCACAAACAAAGAATAATTTGCCCAAAACCTTCTGTCCTCCCTGCCAACTAGGAAAACTACCTAGCTCCAGGATATCTATGGATATCTATGGATATCCTGGCCCTCCCTGCCCAAAACCTCCAGCAACTCGGTGCCTCCCCTGATCAAAAGCCATAGTCTGAAACTCTGTGCTCACAGCAAGTCCCAAAAGTCCTCAGAAAAATCTCTCCTCCGTCCAATCCCCTCCTGTCAACCTTCCCCCTCCCTTATTCCTCCTTCTCGGACTCATGCAGTTACTCCTCCAACCACCCTCCGTGCCTGCCCCTTCTCCCTCCTTAAATGTTTTATCTTCTCGGGATTCATACGCTCCCTCTCTGCATACACAACCTTTTTTTAAAAATTTTCATTGATCTTTTAAATTTACTTCTCAGGTCATTAAATGTGATCTGTAGTTAGAGTATTACTTAATTAATCACAATTATTTTCTTTAATTAATTTTACTTTATAGTCTTTAAATATTTATTTAATTAGGGTCGTTACATACACCCACCCTTCAAGAAACTTCGTCCCGAAGTTAAGGTATATGATTGTACAAAGGGAAAGAGCATGGTTCACCCATTCACAACAAGTGACTGACATTATCAGTAAGTCAAAAAAGTTTATACATACTAGTGTATATGTACAAGAAATGCATGTGTAGCTAGTACATGCAAATCTCATGCACATACTAATAATCAAACTGTCATCCTTTAATAATTTAGGTATGCATTCAATCCAGTCAGCAAGACTAGTCTTTTATAAAAGACAACAATCAATTAATTGTGTGAGAAATCGTTTAATTACAATTGTCCAGTTCAATA
>SNQJ01S0010021.1:88255-118789 GCA_010110895.2 Picea sitchensis | reverse complement strand
AAAGTTCCCAAGATACTGTGTCTGGGGTAAGGTGTAGTTGTCTTTCCAAGTTTCCTCACTAGTTCAAGGCGCTGTCTCTTAACTGAAAAATTGCGATCCTTGCCTTCGAGTTGGACGCATAGTTTCTTAAGGAAAAACACCTTGTCATGCCTTCCAACCATGCTTCCGCGCGTTCATTGGCGCGACCTCCGGAAAACTCTGGAAGTTTGATCTTCTGCAACTCTCGCGTGATGTATTCAGGTGGAAATTCTCCCCTTGAGTTCCTTGATGCTTCTGGATTACCCGTCCCAGACGGTGGGAGTTCCACTTCAGTTCCTGCTGGTTAGCGCCCCTTTAAAGTCTCGTTAATGGCTTCCAACGAGTGTAGTATGAGGGCTAGTTCGGGCGATGGTGGTGGTGGTTCCGGTGGTGTCGGTGGGGTTGATGGTGTTGGTGGTGTTGATGGTGTGGGTGGCGTCGGTGGTGCCCATGATGGCGCTCCCCTGCCTCGACCCCTTCGAGTCATGACCATCTTGTATGACTTAACCTGCATCACCCCAAAGTTGTCCGGGTGAGTTCAAGGACGTTTCAAATTGGTGCTACTTAATGTTAGAAACAAGGTTGGGCGTAAGTTTTCTTTACTTGTCTGTAAACATACATTACTCCATCAGGGGAATTGGCTCGGTTTGGGTTAGGATGAAGCATCTAAGCTTGGTTAACATCGAAATTTAAGGTAGATTAACCTTACACTAAATAAAATAATTAATTTTAAAATTATTATTACACTAATTTAACTCAAATTATCTTTACTTTAAATTTAAACTAATTTGACCTTATTTATATATAAATCATTTATACTAAATTATTTAATTTATTTTAAATTATTGTTAACACTCTATATTATATATATATATAATAATTGAACGTATACCCAAGGGTTCGGGCACGCATGGGTTCCACGTGCTCGTCTAGCTTTCATAAGCTCCCTCGTATCTAACCCCCAATTTCTACACCTGTCAACCTTTTAACTCTCTATGTGTTCTTCCTCTATCCCACTTTCTCATCCGCTGGGACTTTCCTCGCATCGGTCTTTGTCCACCATAGATCTGCCTCTTCTCTGCTCAGAGGTTTTCAGAATCTCCCTTTCCATGGCTCACCTCCACACCATTGTTCTGAGCACTTTACTAGTTCGTTTTGCAGAAACAGAGTATATTGATACGACCCCTGATAAGATCCAGGACCTGGGGTCCAGTCTCCTTGAATTGTTGGGAACCACTCCCTTGTCTGTACATTTTGCTGAGCTCGCCCTCCGCTATAGTAAGAGGTACGATTCAGTCCACATGTTGTGCATAGTTTCAGTACCTTCATGAAGAACGTGGGGTTATTTGTATCAGAAATTGTATAAACCTTGCTTACACGGTGGTAATGAATGGTGATTTCTTCTTTTGAAACAAAATGATTTGCTTGTAATTCCAGCCCTGTATGGATTTAGGGTATTTTTCTTTCAATTTATTTCATTTATCTTTATAAATTTATTTGTCTATGCATATGCATGTAGTTAGTTGCACCTACATTGCCTTCCGTATTGCTCATGGCCCTTGCTCCTAACTGTGAAATTCCCCACTTAAATTTTGGGTCTCGGGGTTTCCTTATGCCCGATACCAAGAGCTTCTTGTCCTCACGGACTCCCGATCTATGATATGGTGATGCACTCCCTTCTAGCTTTAGCCCTCCCTTAGGCTATGCTTTGGTCCATGTGACCCTGTCCTATGTGACCGTAGTCCTATTCCTTGTCGGGATTCGGGGTTTCACGACTTTCACTGTCACGAACCTCTGTCCTCACAGACTCCCGATTACCGATTCTCCGATATGGCACTTTATGTGCTAGCCCTCCAGGCTAGACATCCCCCTCATATGACCGTCATTCCATGTGACCCCGACCCTATCCTTCGTCGGAGTTTCGGGGTTGCAAATGTCGAACCTCACAAGTCCTTAGGACTCGCGATTTTTCGATCCGTGATATGCTCCTAGCGCCTTAGCCCTTAAGCTATGCTCGTGATCCACACGACCTCACCCTGTGACCGCAGTCTTATCCCTTATCGAGATTTCAGATATTGCACTATCGATTTGCATGAATCCCGTGCCTACGGGATTCCCGATATCCCGATACCCGATGCGCCTCTTCCTTGCATGTTAGCCCTTCGGCTACACTGAGGTCCATGTAAACTGCACCTATGTGACCATTGCCTTATGGTTCCCCATCGGGGTTTCGGTCCTCCACGGGAAAAATTTCTTCAATTCAAAATTTGCGATGCCTTTTTTCGTTTACCATTTGTCAACGAATGGTTAAAATTTTAACTTTTCGTGATTTTGAAGGTTAATGAAATCGGGATTCGGGATTTCCCGTAACAGAGAATTGGTGTACATTGGATCACGAAACCCCGATCTCTGATTTCGCGATATGTTTAGGTCTTAATTAATCGGTCTTTAATTAATTATTTTAATCAAGGGTTAAGAGTTAAGTTAATTGCATCGTCTTTCGGGGTTCGCGATTTCGTAGTGCATGGACACCTCGTCCACGAAACTCACGATATCCAGATACCCGATGCCACCTGTCCATCGTTGACCCTTCTGTGGGCCCCATTGTCCCTTGGCTTATCGGGAAATCGCGTTTCACGATTTCATAACTCTTGTTGCTATGTTTCCGGGACTCCCGATATCCCGATACCCGATGAAGCCCTCCTGTGGAGCTTTCATCGATGGCGCTAGATGATTGCCATGCATCCTCAGAATGAACGGCTCAGAACTCCCGTCGGGATATCGCGGATCGTGACTCCAACATGCGAGCGTTCTGCACCCTCAAAAACCCCGATATCCTGACTCCCCGGTTCGGTGACAGCTGGCCTCCACTATGCCTTTGTCCTCCGTCTCTGCTGTGTCAACAGTTGGCCCCCACTCATCGGGGTTTCGCAGATCGTGAATTCAAAGTGCCTAAACATCATGTCCCCGGGATTCCCGATTTCCAGATGGGGCCAAACGCCGATGGTTCTCGATGGTTGCCACCTGTACCACAGATGGACGACTCCGATTGTATCGAGATTTCCTCTATGGATTTCCCAACCTCTTGCTCACAGAGTTCCCGACTCTTCTCGGATGATGAACACTTGTCCTCCACTCCGACTCTGGTCGTCCCACAATGCTTACATCACTGTTGGGATATTGCGGATCATTATTCCCAACGATGAGGTTTCTTTGTCTTCGAAAACCCCGATTTCCCGATCCCCGACTCTATGGAATCTCCTGACACGTGTCCCTGCTGTTTGGACGGCTCCGATCCTATTGGGAAATCGCGGATCATGATTTCAACATTTACGAGTCTACAGTCCTGAAATCTCCGATGGGTAAAATCCCGATTTCTCCCCAGAATGCTGACGCGTGTCCTGCCGAGATCAACGGCTAGGATCCGTTCTCGGGATTTCGAGAACCACAAGGCCTCGATTCTCTAACTTAACAAAACCCCGACGACTCTGATATCCCGATGGTTCTTCCGGGACTCCTCCTCTGCACACTTTGGACTTAAACCCGACGCAACTTCTTCGAGATCTAGTGGTTGACGGGATTTCGCCCTAGATCTGATGACGCAGATCTTTTCTCCCACGTAATAGACAGCTCTCCTTCGGGATAATCGATTAGTTTCATAAAACATTACGTAGTGTTAACATTTCTTTTCTTGGAATGGTTAAGATTTGTATGGGTCTATAGTTCCTGAGATTTTTCATTATTTATAATTTCACAGAGGTTAGTACAGGCAACTAGTTTACGCTGTTCCCGTGCGGTACAAGTCTTCTAAATTTCCTTTTCCTGACTGCGCATTGGCAGTTCCTCATTCAGGTAAGTTCGAGATGAAGTAGGCCTTTTCAAGGTCCTGCAAATGTCCTTTTGCATTTTATTTAGTATGATTCGTGTAGTTATTAATTCTTACCAACTTCAAGCCTTAGACAAAAGTTTCCCTCAACATTTTCATCGATTTCGGGTGTCTATTCTACCCAAAACTTCATTGAAAAGTATTGCTCAAAATAAAATTAAGTTATCATCTCTGTTTTTCGTGCTCAATAGCTTTATTCAGGCTGTTTTAAGGATAGTCATTTTGTGGGAAGTCATCCTTCCAACTATCCGGTTTGATGCCACTATTTTAAAGGCATTCCTTCGAATGTTCACACTAAAACTGTAGTGACCATACATGATCCAGTTACAGGATATTGCCTAAAGTAGTTACTTGTGATATATCTATGAGTTCATTTGTTTGGATAACTTAGGGGTACTACCTGAGTATATTTTAGGATACTGTATCAGTCATATCGGGTCAAACTGAACGTGTTTTGTTTGTAGTTTAAGCATGGCTGGAGTTAACACTCGGGGTTTTGGCCCTTAGGCCCAGATTTTGAACTAAGACGCTCTGATACCATATGTAACAACCTAATAATTCTAAACATCATCAAGTTTCCTAAACATTTTATTTAGTAACTGAAACAATAACTTTATAGCATAATATTGATTTTTATAACAACAACTTCAGTAACTTAGATTTATCAATAAATAACGTTTCATGGCAGAATGAAATGAGTACATAGTTTAGTAGATTACTTGGTTCTGATGCTAATTTCTGTTGCCTGCTGCCTTGTTGTTACCTTTCTGCTACCTGAAACACAGATCAATCCTGCCACAAACAAAGAATAATTTTCCCAAAACCTTATGTCCTCCCTGCCAACTAGGAAAACTACCTAGCTCCAGGATATCTATGGATATCCTGGCCCTCCGTGCCCAAAACCTCCAGCAACTCGGTGCCTCCCCTGATCAAAAGCCACAGTCCGAAACTCTGTGCTCACAGCACGTCCCAAAAGTCCTCAGAAAAATCTCTCCTCCGTCCAATCCCCTCCTATCAACCTTCCCCCTCCTTTATTCCTTCTTCGCCGACTCATGCAGTTACTCCTCCAACCACCCTCTATGCCTGTCCCTTCTCCCTCCTTAAATGTTTTATCTTCTCGGGATTCATACGCTCCCTCTCTGCATACGCAACCTTTTTTTAACATTTTTCATTGATATTTTAAATTTACTTCTCAGGTCATTAAATGTGATCTGTAGTTAGAGTATTACTTAATTAATCCCAATTATTTTCTTTAATTAATTTTACTTTATAGTCTTTAAATATTTATTTAATTAGGGTCGTTACACTCACCCTCCAATTGTGCATTCTTCCCTTCTAATATCACTCAAGTTCCTAATTCATCAATTATCTGTATGTCTTTCTTTTACACGGAGTATCTTAATTCTTAGGTCAATTGCAAACTATCATTGGGATTTATTATTAATGATTTTTTTACTTTCAATCATATTCACATGTTGTCATAGTAAAATACCATGTAGTGAGAATAGTGTTAATGGACATAATAGTGGCACCTGCATCCTACAATTGATCCTTAAATTTTTCAAATTTCTAAAGTAAAATTCTAAGAATATTTTTAGTATGGCCATCCCTTCATGATTAGTTGATTCATATTGGATCATTCTATAATTTTTATCTATCTTGGTACTTTCTGGCTGGAAAAATTAGATAAATTGGCTTGAAGGGCCCATTTTAGTGTTTGGAGATTTTGCATGTGGAACCTTATAGAACCATTTTGAGGCATCAAATGACATGTTTTGGGGACATAATTTTGCAACCATACCTCCCAGACCCTCAACATGGTTCTACAAACCAATTCTTTTCCAATACCATGAAAATCACCTCAAATGGAGTTTGTATCTAGAAGTTATGTTTCCCGTAAGTTGAACTACCTTGTTAAGGACCATGGTATCAAGTGGATTTCATTTCAACCTCCATTACTCACACATGTGGGGTTGGTTACATGGTACCTTCAAAAATAATCTATAAGGTCCAAAACCTTATCACTTATTCAGGGTTACGACATGAAAAAACGCTAACCCTAGATAATTATCAGGCTATGTTAAATACCAAGCCACCAGGAGGAGGAGGGGTTACATTCTTTTAACATTGTACTTGTTCCATAGTTGATTAGATCATCTAGGAGTGGTATTTGAGAGAATATCAGGTGAGGAATAATATTGTTTAACAACCATTCATGCCATGTTGTGAAGGGAAACTCCATAGTGAGTGTATCTTTCTTTGTATTTGCATTTTCATTACCGAAGAAAAAATAACAGATCATAGGCCTCACCTTCTGGTTGGGTTTTATCCTCTATTGGGTTTCCTAGGATACATATTGTGTTCATTTGGGTGGATGGATAAATTCCATTTGTTTTGTATTTCATTTTAATATTATAATTATTTCAGTAATTTAAGTCGTAATCTAGAGATAATGAATCTGATATTTAAGGAAACAAACTGAAAAATAAACTATTTACATAATAATATAAGATATGTTGTGATGAGATGTTCCAATGGAATATCCATAACAATTTACAAATAAAATTGGTATTAGAGAAGTTTTCTTTGGGGTATTTGTGGAAAGTTGTAGGATATAGGAATTGGCTTAAGAAGGAAATATAATAAACCTAGCTCTGGAAGATGCATTTATTCATGGAAGAAGAAAGATTTACAAGGTTGGAAGAGAAAGTTGTTGATATGTCTCACAACATGGTTGTCTTGATGGCATCTCTAGTGAACAAGTTCTAAATGTTTTGGGAGATTTGTGTCTCTAACTAAAATTTTTGATTGGATTATAAACTGGGAGATAGTGAAGACCTAGAAAAGAATTCAAAAAAAGGCCCCAAGAAAGAGTAGTGAAGTTCTAGTACCATCACTCTTGCAAAAACTCTATTTACAATGGAAGTGAAAGTGGATGCCAATCCCTATCAAGGTGATATAGATGTTGTTGAGTTTAATAATTGGTTGCAATAGTTATAAGTGTATTGTAGTGTCCATAATAAAAATGAAGAGAGTAAATATTTTTTTTCTCGACTAAAACTATAGGGCAATGCATTAACCTAGTGGGAAATACACAAGAAGAGACTTAGGTTGGTGTGTGATACACTAGTAACTAAGTGGGATGATTTTAAAACCCTCATCATTTGCCAATTATACCCTATTAGGTGTGTACAGGACCAATGGATCCATTGACATCACTTTAGGAAGAGACCAAGGAATAATGTGTAGGAGTACAACATAGAATTTAGGAAGATTGTTATCATGTTGGGTATCTCTCATAAGAACCTAGATATACTTCTCAAGTATCTAGGGTGTCTACATAGTCATTTATCAAAACAAATGATTCTCTTCAAACAAAGGACTATTTATGAGGCTTGTTTCCAAAGAACAATACCTAGAGAGCATAGGCCATAAGAAAGGGAAACCAGGTGGTTCTACACATAAATATGACCAAGATCCTTTGAAGTATAGGAAGAAGAAGTGGAAAGGAAAATATAAGAAATTGACAACTACTGCATGTAGATTTTAACCTTCTACAACATTTACTGCAAATAGATTTTAAGTAAAAGAACAAAAAAGATACAATAGAAAATACAAACATTACAAAGAGATTTTTCCCCGGGAAACCCAAACCGAGAAAACCATCATATTCTATATTGATTCATTGTGATACATTGTTTACAATACAATATACATATAGGATCCAACGACATCCAAAACCTTAACCCAATGACATGGATTAGTCAACAGCCTTAATTCCTTAACTAGAAATAGAAAACCATCGAAAGAAAACCGTGTGCCGAAAAACCGCCCAACAATGGACATGAAAATTGAGGCAACATGAAAAATGAGGAAAAAAGGAGACATGTTTTCCAAGGAAAAAACAATTCTCGAGGGAACTTTGTTTGAACCGCCGTGCGGGGGGATATCTCCCCCTTGTATCCCCCCTCAAAGCCCCTCGCGTCCCCGGTGCAATGCAGACACTACTACTCATGCAAAGAATATAACACATAACCAACACTGCATACCAGTGCAAAGATCAAAAAAACCACTAAAAACATTGCAATATCAATGGTCACAACAAAGATAAGTGTTGGAAGATACATCCATAAATGATCCCAAACAACCAGAAGAAGGATTCCAAGAAGAACAACATGTTGGGTATGTATTTAGGAAACTAGGTACAAAGAAGCTAGAATGTGGATAAGAAGATTGTATACACTTTAGCAAAAAAGAAAGTGAACATGAGTATCCTTCATCACATGAAAACAAAGTAAACAACCAAACTCTTCCACATTAAGATCCAACCAAAAAATACCAAGGTAGATGGTCTATTTGATTCTAGTTAACATGCCAATATCATAGAAAATGATCTAGTCAGCAAGCTTGGGTTGGAGATTCATGTCATATGAGCCCATATCCATTGGAATGGGTAAATAAGGATGCATATATAAAAGTTAGTAAACAATGAAAGATCAAATTTTCTATAAGTTTATTTTTTATTGATGAAGTGGACTTAGATGTAATACCCATTGACATGTGTGGTGTACGTTTTAGAAGCCCCTACATGTATATGAGGGATGTGATCTTCATGTGGAGTGAAAACTTGTACTGCCTGCTCAAGGATAGGAAGTCTTACATCATCAATGCATAGAAATTTAAATAAAGGACCTCTCTAGTAAGTTTCAATAAAGCCAAAAAATCGAGTAGTTCTAGTTGGAGGAATTGGTAAGAGTAAAGGAATTGTTGGAAAGAAGTGCCAAAAAGAAGTAACAATAGTTGGATGAGTTTTGATGTAACATCCCACTCTTCCACACACCTGATTAGACTTATTCTTTGAGGACACTTGCGTGCAAGTGATCCGGTTCATTATATGATTGATTATTTCGATTATGGATCATGATGATGTTGTGGACATGATGTTATGTTACTTTTTTATATTTATATTGACAAGTGTTATTTACTAGTTTCTTCTGAGTGTGCAGGACTCTGGACTGATTGAGGATGTCGATGGCATCGATGGACCTCACATTGATGGATGCAGGCTGATGATATATTTCTAATCAGACTCACATTGGAGTAAAGGAGTCACGCATCACAACCAGAGATATTGAGGGAGAGTTGTGGCAACAACCCTGCCACAACCTACTAGCACTCCCATCATGGATCAAACTGTAGGTTAACGATTACCTAGTTCGAGAGATCCAAGATGTCGTGCGGGCATACTGTGACAATATCTCACGATGATTCTAAGGGGTGTGCAATAAATTAGGTTCCTTATTCCTTAGAGGCCCTTGGTCTCCCACAAGGTCACCTGATGGAGTATTGACTCTAGGGGTTTGATGTCTACCAAAATCATTTAAAAGGTGTGTGACACCCTTGGAGCACGTAGTGCATCTTAAAGGGCACGTCGCATAGATGAAACCTGAATACAGGCGAGTGGGACCCTTGGAGTACGTAGTGCATCTTGAGGGGAACACTTTGATTTTAACACTGGTGAGTTAATAAACCTAGTACCTAGAAAACTATGCCTCCTTAGGACTCGGTCAACCTTAAAATGATTGTTGCATGAGTAAATATTAATAATAGTAAAACTTCCCTTAAAAATAATTTCTATTGACCCTAAATAAATTAAATCCTAGGTCTAAATAGGTCTTCAAAACTAAAAATCAATTAAGCAAGTAATAAAAGGGGGGATGAAGAAAGTGGGGGTGAAAATTAAATTAAAAAGGAAAATTTTGAAGGAATAAATTATTAAAAGATTAATGGTAGGCTAAGTACAAACCTGTTAATTTAGAACTTATACCTAAAGCGGAAAATTTAATACAAAAGGAATGAGGAACATAGTAGGGAATCTAGTCTAGAGAACTTTCTAATTTCGAACTCAAATAGGCTTTAAGAAAGGCGCCAGTCATTAAAGTGAATGTAAGGGAATAAAGGGACATAGAGGAGCGTTTTTAGGAACTCTTTTAGGTGGGCGAGAGAAATAGAGAAATTAAATTAATTAATTAATTGAATTTCTCGTGCAACTAAGGGATCGGGTGACATGTGTAGGAGGAAGGTTTATCCTAATTAAATTTTATTAAAAAAAAAATTATTGATGGTTTTGGAAACTAATCACTAATAAAACTCTATAAAAGGAATGACAGAGGAGGAGAATGAATCATGTCTGGTATGCGTAAGGTTATGCTGTCAGATTTTACTCTTGACTGGTTTTTCTTGTGGGGGTTGGGACAACCAACTCGGATAACAAGTGGCAGCTCGACCTTGCAAGGCGAGATGGGATATATCTTTGTATGGTTTGTGTGTGTGGATCCTTTGCAGCTCATGGGGCTCAGAGGGAGGAAGAGTACCCGTAGCATGGGAGGTACCAATGAGGTATCAACGATTAGAAATAAGGAGCAAGGAGGATCGTCGACAACTGAGGAACTTCAACAAGCCAATGCCGGATTACAATATTTCTCTTAATATGTAAATCACATTGAATTTTATTTTATTCTTGTGTCGTTATGGTTTCCGATAGAATTTTATTGCACCAAGTTTCCTTGTAAATGTACTGCTGCGGTATTGGATTAGACCGCCTTGTAAATCTTGGTTCATCTTGGTAATATGTTAGAAGGGAGAATCTATTCTGGATATATATCTATCATGACGCCTTGGATAATCTGTAGCATTAGTGATAAAATTCGTGTTCTTTTCAATTTATGGTATGATTTCTTCTGATGTTGTTCTTCAAGTACTATTGGGTATGCAATTTTGTGTAGGAATTTGTTATTTAGACAAGGTTAAGTTTTTCATTACAATACAGGCTATCTAAAAAAAACAATTTTTTCAGTGAAAATCTTGCCTAGATATGATAAACTCTTTATGGATTTTATCTCTAAATTTTATCTAGATTTTGTAGATTTTATCCATTTATATTTTTCTCCCTAGTGTTATCCATTCTTGGCGAGTCGAAAAGTACACAACAGTTGTTAACTTAGATCTGGTTGAAATGAGTCTAAATTATCCTAAGGGAGTTTTACTATCGAGATTTCTCTTATTCTTTTTAATTTATACATAACTATCAGGGAGATTTCACACCTATCACAGTTACGAATTTTATTCCAGTATTAGTTGGACTGTTAACACCTACGACACTCTCCTTATGGATTTGCGTTGTTTTGGATTTTGATAGCATGAAGTAAATTCTCAGACTGATGGCAGAGCTGAGTGGGTGCTAAGAAATGTTTATAGAGATCCATACATCTCTCATGGTTTAAACCTTACCTCAACAATTATTCATACTACTGTGTCTGTTGACCCTTACCTTGTTTGCATGTGTGCCCTGGTGAGAATGGATTTGGAAGGATTCCTTATATCTTTGCATTCATTTCCCTCATCTTGCATTCTTCCCAATGCCCTGGATGTCTTTCCAGCTACCTAACCCTTCCCTTACTCAACAATTCGTCTTCAGATCCCTTGCACTTTGAAATGTAACATCCCTCTCTTGCACACACTGAGCAAACTTATTCTTTAAGGACACTTTCATGCAAGTGATCTGGTTCTTCATATGATTGGTTGATTTGATTATGATTATAAGATAATTTGTATTTTATCATATGTTATTTTTGTTTTATTTACATAAACAGGTGCTATTGACTGGGTTCTCCTGAGGGTGCAGGACTCTGGACATTGAGGATGTAGAGGCATCGATGAAACCCCTTGGACTCTGGATCAAGTGGGACTGTTAGGGTTTGAATGTGTTGATGTGACATATGTACATATGATTAGATGTTATGATGATTGATTATTATTTCTAACATGATTCATTGATGGATGCAAGCTGATGATAAATTTCCGACCAGACTCACATTTGGAGTAGAGGGGTCACGCACGACAACCAGAGACATTGAGGGAGAGGTTTGGCAACATCCCTGCCACAACCTACTAGCACTCTTGTTGTGGCTCGGTCTGTAGGTTAGCGATTACCTAGTTCAATAAGACCCACGATGTCGTGAGGGAAGACTGTGATAGTCGCTCATGATGATTCTAAGGGGTGCACAATAAGGCATGGTCCTTATTCCTTAGAGGCCCTTAGTCTCCCACAAGATCACCTGATGGAGTATTGACTCTAGGGGTTTTTACGTCTACCAAATTCAGACAAGAGGCGAGTGACACCCTTGGAGCACGTAGTGCGTCTTGAAGGTTATGTCGCGCAAATAAAACAGAAAGAGGTGAGTGGCACCCTTGGAGCCTGTAATGCGACTTGAAGGGAACGTCGTGCAAAAAAAACAAAAAGAGGTGAGTGGCACCCTTGGAGCACGTAGTGCATCTTGAAGGGCACGTTGTGATTTTAACTGATAATTTAATAAACCTAGTGCCTAGAAAAATATGCCTCCTTAGGATCTCTCTCTCCTTAAAATGAATAAAGTGATGAGTAAGTTTAATAACAAAATTTTCCTTAAGAACTGTCGCCAAGCCTAGTGAATTTAAAACCTAGGTCTAAGAGGAACCTCTGAACATAAATAATTAGACATATAGCAAAAAGGGGGTAAATAAATTCAAACTTTAATTATTAAAGTAAAACTTATAATGGAGGATTAAATTTATTAAAAGGGGTAAATGGTTGTTTTTATCTACACATGCTAAATTGTTTTTTAGTTAAACAGGAAAAAGGGTAAATTGTTGTTTTTATCTACACTTGCTAAATTGATTTTTAATTAAAAAGGAAAAAAGGGGGAAACTTAAAAGAAAAGGAAACTTATAGAAAAGGGTAAACTTAAAGAAAAACGAGAATGTCCAACTTAGTAAAGAATCTAGCCTTTGGGACTTTCTATTTATGAACTCAACTAAAAATTAAGTAAGACGTAAGTCATTTAAGAATTGTAAGGGAATATTGGTACACCGAGGAGCATTTTTATGAACTCTTTTAGGTGGGTGAGGGAAATAGGAATATTTAATTTATTAATAAAATTGATTTCCTGGTGCAACTAGGGGATCATGCGACATGTTTACGAGGGAGGTTTTTCCTAATTAAATAAATGAAAAATGAATACGTTGCTGAAATTTCATCTTGGTTGAACTTTCTCTTGTGGGAGTTGGGATATCCAGCTCGGGTAACAAGTGGTAGCTCAACCTTGCGAGGCAAGTTGGGTGCTAGAATTCTCTAGTATTATGTGCGTGGACCCTTTGCGTCTCGAGGGGGCTTAGGCCGAAGAAGAGTACCCCTAGTGTTGGCTAGGAGATACAGGTGAGGTCACATCGGTTGGCAAGCGGGAGCTGGACAGAGCGTGCACGGGTCAACGACTTCAGAGGATTCACACTTGGATATGGTATGCATGTGTATATTTGTATTGAATGGTATTTAAATGATGTTATTGCACTTTCAGTTAAGGTACTTCTATTCTGTTAAAGTTTATGTTTTATTCAATGCAACACTATCGAAAGATTTCATTTTTATCTTTCAGTGATTTTGTCTTGATGAGCCCAACTTTATATGATCATAGAATTCAAAGTCATCCCAGTGTTATGCTCACTGTACTTTTGATTAGTTTCCATTGTCGAACCCCAAACTCTAAATGCAAATGACTTCTCAGCATTTTCTTTTATTGTTTTTGTAATACAAAGAAAAATTGTGTTTTTATCTTCTATTACGTATCCTTTAAGTTATTAGTCTTTTCCTGAGCAGTCGGTCAGGAGCCAAATCAATTTTATTTCACTTCGGTGTTAAAGATTTAGATTCAAATGCCTTGATTTCTTGTGCATGGATAATAAGTGTAGGAACATTTCTCTACCGAACGTTTATTTGCAGCGAGTTCCTCTGTTTTTTCTCTTGAATTGTAATCTCGGCACCCTCTCTTTTTACTTGAGTTTTCACCATGCGTTTACACCTTGTTTTAACCCTCACTTTACCCAACGTTTCCACTTCATTGTGTTCCAGATCTCTTGTTGGATTACCACTTCATTGCTCTGTGTTTCCAGATCTCTGATGACTGCATGATGACTACGTGGGTAGTACTTGGAGTGCGCAATGCACATGTGCTATCATTGTTGGACATGATCTTTATTGTTATTGCACAACGATTTATTTATGGATTTTATGGTTATTTATTTAAATATTTACACAACGATTTAGTTATGCATTGATCAACATTTGATTGATTAGCCTTGAATAATGATCTTATTATTACTATTGCGCTTTGATTTGCATTGATCGACATTTGGTTTGATTAGCATCTGAATAGCGATTTTATTTTACTACTGCGATTTGATTTTCATTTGAATAACATTTGATTGATTAACGTTGATTAGCGATTTTATTATTATTGCTATGATTTTATCATTACTACTATGATTGATTTGGCATTTTATTTCTACTATTGCAATTAAAGCAAATAGAATTTGAAATTCACATTTGAAATAGCAATTGAATTAGCAATGACAGCGAGTTTATACATATGTGAATGACAACATTTTTATTTGTGAATGACAATGTTTTTATATGTGAATGGCAGTATTTTAATACCTGAATGACAGCGTTGTAATTGTTGTTGTATATGGCTGCGTTTTTATCCAATATATGACAAACAACGAATTTATGACTAGGTATGACAACGAATTTATGACTATGTATGACTACATTGTAACTATTGCTGGGTATGACAACGATTTTTAATAATAATGAATGACAAACAACGATCTTGTATATATATACAGACAAGGATTTGTATACAGACAACATTTTTACACAATAGGATCCATATTTTCACTGTATTTTACACAGTATGATCCGTGCTCTGGTAAAGTGATTCTCGGGATTGATTTAGAGTTGAAGCTATTTGGTTCGTGAAAGGAATCTGGTTGTTGACGATTGTTATAATATTTTGCATTCATTGATTCCTGATTCACCAACATTATATATCACATATGGGGCTAAATATAGAAGCAAGATTCCCAAACTGATATGATTGTGTGTATGATTTGGATGAATAATATAACATTTCATTTCTTTCCTTCTCGCTTGTTTTTGTGGATGTGTAACCTTAATTCCCATATATTATAACATCGTTTTATCCATGGGAAAAGAACAAGAACAGTATTGAGATGCAGTTCAAGATAGTTTACATGCCCATTGATCTTATGTTATCTGCATTGTTCAACATATGCAAGGCAAGTTAGAATTTGCAATTTTATATTTAATTGAAAAATGCGAAATAAAATTTAAAATCCTAAGTTACAAACTTAAGACATCAGATTTTATTTTTAAAGGGAAAAATAATGTGGTAAGAAACATTCTCTGATGAATTAAATGAGATGTAGAAAAGAACAATTCAACGATGAAGTAATTTATTTATTCAACAAACCAAGGTAACATATAGACACCATAAAACAAAACAATGACAAGGTAATAAAAATAGTCCAGATAGAAAATAATGACACGGTAACTAAAAGGTAAAATAATTGATAAAACTTTACTCTAACGTAAAATTGTTGAGGTATTGAAATGTTCAATATTATAAAATTAGTAAAATACTTATAGAGGTAGAGTTCTAGTGAGGTAAGATAGTAACTACTTCTAATATAGCATTGTTGAGATATTAAAAAATTAATACACTAATATAGCATTGTTGAGAGGGTTCTATCTACTTGTGACATCAATACTGTTACTTTGTATTGAGTGATGTCCCGTCGTGGGAAGGTTGAGAAGTTTTCGTTTGTGCGTGGGTCCTTAGTGTCTTGGTTGCATTGTGGTGACGTGGCACATTATGATTGGGTCATTGTGCATGTTGATCAATAAACGCATATGGAATCTGATTTAGGATCATGCGTCTCCCTTGTGGATGATGTTGTTGTTTTTTCTTTGAGGTTGTGCCTGTTTGTAACGTTTAATAGCGGTCTCTCGTTCGTCGGGAGTGTTCTGGATACTTATCGTGGAAGTTTTTGTGTTGTATTGATTGATGTTGCTTATGTGTCCTTGAGGTCCTAACCTTGTAGGGTAAGACAGGAAGGTAATCATTTTAAATGTCTACTTGATTTCCGTATGTTACATCCAGCATCGTAATAAGCTAGTATGTTGGGCCGTTATGATGCTTATTGCCTAGATTGTGTGTGTTGTGTTCGCCATCAAGTTGCATTGATGAACTTTTGTTTTTGTTACCTTCCTGCTTATATATAAAAAAAAAATTACACTTGTTAAGCATCGCAAGTTGTCTTAACGACGTGGGTCTTTACATGCAAGTTTTAACGCCTCTGTCTGATGCGCATGATCTTCTCCCTCAACAACTGTCCACATTTTTCTGAGAGACTGCCAGGCTCTGCACCTTCCTTCTTGTGGCTACGTATTTTTCTCAAAGAAGGCCGTGATTTCGGTGTGAGCCAGCCTTATTCTTTCCATTCAGCCAATTCTGAGTATTGGCAAATTTTAATTAATTTCTATTGGGCGAATTATGAGTAACGACTTACTTACCTTGTGCACGCAAAAAATAGTTATTGTATAACTATGCAATGTAAATCTAATTGCATGTAAATTCTATTGGGCAAATTTCAATTACTGTCTAGTTGGCGAATTTAATTATTATCTAATCTGCAAATTCTGAGTAATGGAAAATTTTAATTAATTTCTATTGGGCGAATTCTTAGTAACGGCTTACTTACCTTGTGCACGTACAAAATAGTTATTGTATAGTTATGCAATGTAAATTTAATTGCATGTAATTTCTATTTGGAGAATTTCCATTACTGTCTAGTTGGCGAATTTAATTATTATCTAATCTGCAAATTCTGAATAAATGGCAAATTGTAATTAATGTCTATTGGGCGAATTCTGAGTAATGAATTAGCTTGCCTTGTGCACGCTGAATTATTATTTTTTTAATTATGCAATGTAAATTCTATTGGGTGAATTTTGATTATTGTCTAATTGGCGAATTTTAATTATTATCTAATCTGTAAATTCTGAGTAAATGTCGAATTTTAATTAAATTCTAAATGGCGAATTTTAATTATTGTATAGTTATGCATTACATCCGATGACGATATGAGTGTTGATATGGTGCTTCTAACACCCTTCGCGCAGTTTATGTTAGAGTTATGCAAAGGATATGAGTGTTGATATGGTGCTTCTAACACCCTTCGCACAGTTTATGTTAGAGTTACGCAAAGGATCTCTAAAAGGGTATAACTACATACCTTTTTATTTTATTTAAATGTAAAATTTTAATTCCGTATTTTTATTTATTATTGTTTATCACCACCACAACCCAAGAAAAACTTGAACGTAAGAGATTGTTGATCCACCACATTAATGGATCAATTGATCTCCTGCGTCCAAAGGATTCCACCCTTTCACTCTCAGTCGATTCCTTCGTGTGTTGAATTGACTTACAAATTCTCTTGTGCCTGGTAGATAGAACGATTGATTTAATATCTCTTTGAATGCACTAATAATTTTTTGATGATGCTCGATTGATTTAGAACTATATTTCTAATGTGCATTAACTAAGGTTGATGTTATGGTCCTAAAGATTTAAAAAATAAAATTACCTGTTGTATGTCATTTGGAGTCGTAACGATTGGGGTTGTTACATTTAACGAATGTACAAAGGATCTTTCTAGGATCCTAATGATTTTCCACCTAATAGAGGAGTGGAGCATGAGATATAGTTGTTTCATGACCCCTCATTACCAAATATTGGGTTTTATAGATAGTTTATTCTAGAAGTAGATCAGGTAAAGAAACAATTGCAGTACTTGTAGGAGTAGATAGAAATTAGACAAAAAAAAATTCATTATGGGTCACCTATCATTATAATACCTAGTAAGGATGGGACTTGGTGAATGTGTACTGACTACAAAGCTTTAAATAAGATCACACTGAAGAATTGGCACCCTCTACCTAGGATTGATGATTTTTTAGACTAGTTGTAGCATGTGAAGCATTTCATTAAGTTGCATATCAAATCAACATACCACAAAGTACTCCTTAAATAATAAGACACCTAAAAGACAACTTTCAAGACAAGGAAAGGTCTATATGAATGGTTGGTCATGTCGTTTGGTTTATCTAATGCATGGACTACATCTATGTGATTGATTAATGATGTATTGTGTCCCTATTTAGATTCATTTTTAATAATGTGTTTGGATGACATATTGGTTTATAGATCTACTTGCGAGGAGCACATATTCCATCTTATGCAAGTTTTGGAGACATTAAAAAAGCATCACTTGTTGGATAACCTTAATAAATGTGAGTTTTCTTAGCAATCATTGGTGTACTTGGGTATGTGATTGGTGCATAGGTAACTCAAGATAGATCCTGTAAATATGGAGGTCATCATCAAGTGACCAATTCCTACTAATGTCACTGAAGTTAGGTGCATTATTATAGTCTATATACTCTATTAGTAACCCCAAATCATGAGCTCTCTTTCCTCTTTAGGCTACATAATGCAAATAATAGGATCCCCTTCTATGCAATGAAGTCCCTTGAGTTATCCCACTTCTTTTTGGGGATACAACATAGACTAGCCAAGCAATATCATTGCTAGGAACTCAAGGGATTATTAGTTGTGGATAATTTTTCCTCAATGGCAATAGTTTTCCATCCAAACACACATAATTCCTCACACGAGTTCCATTTCCATATTTCCATTACAAAAATGGAATGGTATATTAGCATTCAAACTAGGATTCGGGTATAATGATAGAGAATTCCCTTCCAACAACAAAATACCATGGTTTATATTTGCATTCCCACAACTGATCATATGGATCCCTAAGAAGCCCACATAACTACTTTCACAACCCTTCCCAACTTTGATATGACTTAGAATGTCATAAAATCAATGACTTAGGCTTAGGATAAAATTTTAATATTTTTCTTTGGCCCCCTTTAGCCGCCTAAGCTTCCTTTCTTCGCTCCCTTGTGGAATCATAAGCACCCATGCTCTTTCTTTATCCATTTGCAATTGATAATGTATATTTATTATTAACATTTAATGACCCCGGATGGGGTGACACGCGTCGAGGATGGCGAGGGAAGGTGGCAAGGGGAGGTGACGAGGGGAGGTGGGGGGCCTTTAATACCGGTCCTCCCCACACACTTCGCGAATTAATTCGAGCATCAACTCCTACCACCTCCGTAACCTGATGCAACTCAGCACGAGCGCCTTCGGTCCGGCCAGCCAGAGCTTTAAGCTCATGGCTTTAATGGTGTTCATAGTCGCTTATTCACCCATCAACCTTCTCGGGAGCTTCATTGTGTCTGAGCATTTTCCTGCGCAGCGAGGCTGCCCTCCAGCTTTCGTCACTTGGTTCTAACCTTTGTTTCAGTCATGCCACGTCTGACGGGGCGACCACACAGAGGGGCTGGCTGGTATGCAGCTGCCTCCAGAAGGAAACTACACCGAGAATTCAAATGCGCAGTGAAACTAGCCAGGCAGCGACGACGATAGACAACTCCGGCAGCAGGTTCACCTACTGGCACAATGGTGGAAGAAGACACGAGCATATAGCTCCCACCGAATTTCTCGGAAAAGAAAATAGTCACGTTCCCTGATGATTGGGACCCCCTCGCCTGTGTTTTCAGATCCGGAACAACTCCCCGCGACAAAAACTCCTCCGACTCCTGTGCTAAAGCTTCTTCAGACCCCTGCACAGAAACTTGCATCATTGAGGAAGAGCCATGGATGGACACTGGTGCAGCTACGGACGTAGGATGTTTGGGACGTGATGACAACCAGCCGAGGCTACCCTCGCCACCTCTTTTACCCCCGGAACAGCTGCAGCTCATATTGGAAGTGAGAAGTCTGGTTGAAGACCAAATCTTCCGAGCGGTCTGCGCAAGCCAGCGCCTGGATATGCTTTATGCGGATTTTTCCAACGACACGCCTAAACGCCTATGTCCTACCTGTGCACAGCCATTTGCAATACCAGTTCGTGCAGAGGAAGCGAAGGACGACAAAGAGAGCACTGGTTAACAGGTCTTAGAGTCTGCATACTTTTCTTTATGTTTGTTGTTGGTTTTTCTCAGGACAGTAGTCCTTTAGGTGTTAGTCTGGATAGCCTTAGAAACTATATCATCAAACTGCTGTTAGTCATGACTATACCCCCTGGTTTCCTACGGGCAGGGTGGCTCTATGTCCTCTATAATTTTTTGGATATGTTACAGTAAGATAGCCAGGTGTCTTGGTTTCCTTCACAGGCAGGACACCTGGCTCATATGTGTCATGTATCCACCTTTTTTGATGAAGCTTTAATATGACAGGTCTCACTTTTTACTTAAAAAAACAAAAAAAAAACATTTAATGTATATTTATTATTAACATCTAATGTATAATTTTTACATATTAAATCACTTGGACCTTGACAATCCATCGTATGTACAAATACACATTGCTATTCCAAGGAGCAAAACTTGACTGTTAGAACATCAAGTGTCAGAGTTCATTTTTTGAGATTTCAAATGAGACACTATTTATTAGATTTGTTATCCATTTTGTAAATTAATAAGCTTAAAGAATTAAATTACTATTCAATATAAAAGAAAACTATTGTATATGAGAAAGGTAGTGTTTCATGTAATTTCATCCTCCCCATCCCATCTCTCTCCTTGATGATAGGCTGTAAAAGTGAGAAATAATTTAATGGCCAATTTTTAATGTCTACAATGAATTCCATATTTTCTTGAAAATAAGTTCATCATATATTCCTTTTATAAAGAAAATTTGGAATGATACTAGATATTGGTATTCCTAATCAACATACAATTTGATTGAGGAAAAAATAGCAAGACCAAAAAATTAGCATCGGATGTAGTGGAACTAGAAAGGGAAATACCATTAATGTATGCAATAGAACTTAAGTAAAAATAAATGAGTCTTAAAATTGTGGTCTATGTGGGCCATGATAAACTTTGATCAATAGCTACAAACTATAAGTGTTGCATTAATTAAATGCATAAATTGACAATAACACCAACAACATACATATTAATAAATAAATTTAACTTGTGTGGTATCTATGTGTTAAGTATGTTGGTATAAAATACAAAGTTGATGAATAAAATTATAGAAAAAGTAGGAAAAAAAAGTGTTTAATATGTTGGTATAAAATATAAAGTTGATGGATGAAATTATAGAAAAAGTAGGAAAAAAAGGTGTTTAAAAGTGAGATGGAAACACACCAAGAAAAATTCTCATAACAATAATTTATCATATTATAATTAAACCCTATTGCTTTTCATGAAATGCCTATATAAAAACCATGCCTAAAAAAAATCTAATGCTCACAACCATAGGAAAAGGAGAAGGAGATATCTAAATTAGTGATACAAAATAACCATAAATAACACCCATCATATCTTGCAACCAATATGTCATATCCAAAACCATTGTTACAAAACAATAAAAATATTATCCATGTCAATAATAACATACTATAAATAAAATAAAAATTACCCAATATGTCATATCCAAAACCATTGTTACAAAACAATGAAAATATTATCCATGTCAATAATAACATACTATAATTAAAATAAAAATTACCCAATATGTCATATCCAAAACCATTGTTACAAAACAATGAAAATATTAATCATGTCAATAATAACATACTATAATCAAAATAAAAATTACCCTTATATTTATGACGGGTTCTGCAAAGTGCTGTTGCCCCTTGAGACTTGAAACATTGTTAATAAATAGGGTTTGAGCTAGTGAGCCATGGAGTTGGTTACCAACTTTAAACACGTTACTCTAATGTTTTAAACTTTCCAATTTTTTTTAGAACGGTGTGACATTTTCGTTCGGAGGTGATGGGTATTTTCTTATATTTTTTGTAGGTTAATTTTAAGTTATTTTTTACTTATATGTTTGTAATTTTAGAGTTTATATTTTGAATTTTATCTTTAAAGGTAATTTTAAGTTTTTTTTGGTTATATGTTTGTAATTTTAGAGTTTATATTTTGAATTTTATTTTTTAAATTTTAAATTTTAAATTAAAAAATAAATTTTATTTTTTTTATTATTAAAATAAAATTATATTAAAAAAATTTATATTTAAACAAATCAAAAATTATATTTAAAAAATAGAAATTAATGTATTTTTATAATTTAATTATAAAATTGGAGAAAGTACCATATACTCTCCAAAACTCACTTTATTTTTATTCAAATTAAGTATCATTTCATGAAAAATAAAAGTATAATTAAATTTTATAATATTTTTAAATAATAAAAACATTTACACGTTATTAAATATTTTTAAATAATAAAAACATGTACACTTTATTAAAAACACGTGTATTATATCTTTTGAATATGAAAACGTTTCATATTATGGTTAAATGTGTTTATTTAGATTTAACATATGATCGTGATATTTTAAATATTTTTAAATAATAAAAACATGTACACGTTATTAAAAATATGTGTATTATATCTAGTAAATAATTTTGAATATGAAAAAGTTTCATATTATGGTTAAATGTGTTTATTTAGATTTAACATATGATCGTGATAATTTAAATATTTTTAAATAATAAAACCATGTAGTTATTAAAAACATGTGTATTATCTCCGAGGTGTAGGACAGTCGGTGACATAGTGTGTTGTTAAGCCACTTTGTGATGTTAAAGTCAGAGGTTCGAAACCTGCTAGGCCAAAAAATCCAACCATGTTTAATCGCATAGCCAACAGATCCCGCACAAATTAACAAACAAAAAAAAACATGTATATTATATCTAGTAAATAATTTTGAATATGAAAAAGTTTCTTATTATGGTTAAATGTATTTATTTAGATTTAACATATGATCGTGATATTTTATAACACAAGTATTATGTATTTTGTGCATAATAATACTTTTCTTTAGTAGATATCAATTTAAATAAATTAGGTTTATGAAAAATTACTATAAAAAATAAACAAATAAAAACGGTTGTGGTTATTATAATTTGAGTATCTTAAAACTCACTTTTATTTATTTTATTGAAAATATATAAAATTTTGTGAAAAATGGAAATCTAATTGAATTTTATAATATTTTTATATAATAAAAATATTTACACATTATTAAGAATCATGTGTATTATGTATTATACACACTTTTGAACATGTAAAAGTTTCTTATTACTTTTAAATTAACACATATATGGTTTGGTATGGTTTGGTTGAATGTAATTGGAGTTGGATCTATTTAAATGAAATAATGAAGGTTAAAAATATAATTACATTTTAAATTTTAGTAATTTAAAATAAAAATTGAGAGACAAATCCGTGACCAGCAACAAGTATGATAAATTCAAATGTAACTTTGGAAAAATTAACTTAACTTTTAATTTAATTTTAATATTTCATTTAATTTTTTATTTTTTTATTATAGGTGATTCTTTAATTAAAATGACTTTTAAGTGATTACTTGCGATTCTTTAGCATTTTGTTTTTGTGCTAGAAAAAGTATTAAGAGAAGCTTTCCAAGATGACCATAGTTTTGTTGAGTTAAGAGGTTAGGAAGGTTGGTAGTGCGAAAATATTTTGAAAATGTGATCTAATATGGGTATATGATGGACAATCTAAGAAAAAGTGCGTTTGATCTTCAACCTTCTTACTGTCACAAAAGTGACACTCTTTCATCCCATGGATTTTTAGGAATTGATTAATTATGATTGATTACATCCTTACAATACCTTCATTTTCTTTTTTCCTTTAACTCTTTATCACACCACATTTTCTCGTCTAGATATAATAAATTAAATTTTAATTTTTTTTTATATAATTTAAATGAATATAAAATTTAAAGTTAATATTCTTTAATATAATTTATATTATATTTTAATAAATAAATTCCATTAGTATATTGTAAAATATAATTTAAAAAAAAAAAGTTAAAATTTTGAATCTTGGTATTTTAATAAATTTGAAATATATAAGTTTTGTTAAATATATTATAAAATATACAAATAAAAGGTTAAACACCTGTAAATAGTAGTGATGAATTTCAATTTGAAAGATATTTTATGCCACGTATGGGTAATGTTTCTCGTCTTTTATAAGTTTTTCCTATAAAACATTATATTTATGAAAATGATTGATTATGAGAATGATTATTTAAAAAAAATAGATTTTTTAATTTTTTTTCTAACTGTATGGTTTTGATAGGCGAAGTGGTACTTTTCCGAATGGAAAATCAATCGTGGAGGTACCAATGAATAAGGGTTATATTTCTGATGATAATAACTGATATGCTCATAGCTCATCTCGGGCATGATATTTTGAGCACAGAATCGGCAGATATTTAAGGAATTGGAATGGTTTAAAATTTCTTTTTATTTTATATTGGTTTTATATTAATTAATTTTGATTGTGATTTGATTGGTTTTGATTAGATTTTGGGGATACTTTTATAACTATTTTCAAAGGAGTAGGATTAGGTTAATTCCGTAGCAAATAAATACTTATTTTAGGTAAAAAAATGGGCCTGAATTAGGTTAAATTTTTAGAGATAATTTAAGTTTAGTATAGATCAATGTTTTATGTATTTCAAAATCTTATTTAAGGGATTTATTTCATTTTAAACCAATTCAAACGCTAAAAAAATCCATCAAAATTCTGGTTCTAGATTGATTAAAAATTTAAAAATGAATCCACAAAAACCTAAAAAAATAACTCCCGAAGAAAGATTGCTAAATAGTTAGCCCACTCCATCTCCAAATTTGGAAGATAGGTTAAAGATGAGGACCAAATTTCCGATATAGTTTAAAGATGAAGATATGGAAGCAGGGGGCAAATCCTTACGTCAGTGCGTAACCGTTGATTAAACTCATATAACAGAGCAGATAGTTGAAGCCAAGCCTGAACGGATGGTTTCAGAAATTTTGGAGCCCTTCTGCTGGAACCATGCCCGTTCACTCTTTAACTTGTCTGCTGCTTCCTTTTATTGTTACTGTTAATCAAGTCTGATTGCCCGATTGTTTTGGACCTGATCAACTGCTGCAGCTATGTCTACTGTTTCTTATAGTAGCGCTCAGACAATACCTGCTTCTGAATATGAGAGTGATGAAGAAGGGCCTGGTAATTTTGCAGGATATAAATATCCGACCAGCAAGTCCTCGCAGGGTTCTATTGATGTCGATAGTGAAAGTGAGGCCACCATGTCTGAGGATGATGAATGTGTGGTTAATAAAGTTTCTGCATCTTTTACATTCACGGCAAGCGCAGCACAAAACCAAGCTCAACAAAGGATTCGACGCCAACCCCAACAACATATCAACCTCGTAATATATTATAGAGCATAGAGATTTATTCAATCGCCATAAATTATACCGTAGTCTGTTTTATTGATCTTTTTTATCATTTATTTCAGGTCTCGGAGAATTCCACAGTATCAGAAACTTCATGGACACATGAAAAACATAGCTTGTATCTGAATTCGATGGAGGAGGCCTTTGTTCAGAGCCTCTATGAGCGGGGCCAATATATTTATTCCTGTAAAAGATGGGAGTCTGGGAGTATAACTACCTCTTTGTCACTCAAGAGTTTATACGAGGTTGGTATTATTGAATTTGGTGACAACGAATTATTAAGAATAGATTTAGATTCTATTATTCTGTTTTGGTTACAACTAAATAGATCAAGTTAGAATATGGATTAGATTGTATTTAATAATCAGTTTACTGTGTAAATGTATATAAATTTATATAAGCGCAAAGGAGAAGAGAGAGGGTGTGAGAGAGGATATGAGAGAAGAGGCAAAGGAGAAGAGGGAGGATGTGAGAGAGGATATGAGAGAGCTTGCAAGTCTTCTGTAATCTTCATGATCTGAATAATAAAACAACTCTGCTTGGTGGACATAGCCCAACATTTGGGTGAACCACCTGAAATCTCTATGTTTCTTATCTGTGTGATTGTTGATTATCATAGAATTGTATTTTCCCATTTACAATTCTAACAAGTCAGGAATTATAAAAAACTAATGACGAGTTTCCATTGTTTTTCCATTGTATATAGGATGTTGAACCCGGCATCTCATGTGATTGGCAGCTCTTTAATCTATTTCCTGACGAGAAGGAGACCAAAGATCATATGCGTTGCAACGATGAAGAGATTCAGAGTCGTAGAAAACGGTTTAGGTTGGAGAGTATGTGGATCAGGCAAGGCCACCAAGAAGTCGATATAAATGGTGATCTCTCCGCTAAATTCTAATTCTATTATTGGGTGTTCCTTTTTATTTTTAACCTGTTTTCCCTAATGAGGTGTCTAGGTTTTTATTTCTAATATATTCACGGGTACCTTGTGTTTAGCTTTTAAATTTGTATTCAACCTTTGTGATGAAGCTCCATCAAACTTAATTTCCATCCACTGCAGGAAGGGTAAATAACTGCAAATCCTCGAAGGAACCAGCTTGCAAAGGATCCGCAGAAGCGGGAGATGTGCCGAACGAATATACTATTAAGATTCAAATGGGACGTTTTAAAGATACTTATAAGCTTGATCATGCCACAAACAAAGAGATCTCAGAGCGTCAGGTGCAGGAAGATCAGGTAAGAGTTGCATCACAGGCATTTCTTACAGAAATAAACTGGTAGACTGCAAGAGATAATTGTGACAAGGTTAACAATTTCCAGTATATTGTTTTCAGGTTGTTCCATCCATGGAAAATATTTCTCCGACCTCTTAGTAGGCAACAGGATTATCTTCTTTTATACGTAACCCCCTAAAGCCTTTGAATTTGGCAGCTGGATGTAAATAGTAGAAAACTACAATAAACACAGACTTTAAATTTTTTTTAGCTGAACAGTTTTGTCTGTTATATATGAGTTCTCTGGCACACAGTGTTTTATTATCACGGACTTTAAAGCTGTTAGATGAACAGTTCTGGCTGTTGTATATGAGTTCTCTGGCACACAGAGTGTTTTATTTTTTTCCTTTGCAGTTCGCTTACCTGTTCCCTACAATTTCTCGAATGAGTTGAAAATTTGAAGCAAATTAGATATTTTTATCAATTATATAACACGTGTAAAATGTTGTTTGTTGGCAGGACGAGAGTTTATATTATATGAACACGTGTTAAATAATATGATTAAATTTTTGGATTGAAATAAATATCTTTTTGGTATAAGACTGTAAGAAATGTTTACAACGTATCCTTACAAAATGCAAAGTTTGTAAAGGCGGAGTGTCAAGTGAGATGAAATTTTGGGAGTAGGGTAACCTGCGATCGATCATCTTTTCGGAGTTTGGTTTCTGTTTTTCAGTTAAAAAAATGGGTTTGAATTTGGTTAGATTTATTTATTTATTATATATATATATATATATATATATATATATATATATATATATATATTTATTTATTTTTATTTTGTGGAGTGGTTTAAGTTTTTCATGGATTAAAGTTTTATGTATTTCAAAACCTTATTTTAGAGGTTTTGTCAAACCAACCAAGAAGTTCAGTAAATTAATCAAAATTCATCTAAAATTTTAAAAAGAGACAAAGTAGATATTTTCATCAATTATATAACGGGTGTAAAATGTCAATTTGGTGTTGAGAATAGAGTTGACATTGTATAAACACGTGTTAAATGTCAATTTCTTGGTGAGAGCTTTTGAGGTTTATATTGTATCAATTTATGTGAAGTTTATGAATCCCTCTAAGAGAGCAGCATACATGTTTTATAATTATTTTATGACAATTATCACAGTTGGTTAGTGCTTTTTCCTCCTTAAAATACATATTTTATAATTATTTATGACAATGAGTATAGCTGGTTAGTGCTTTTTTGCCCTTAAATTAGGATAGCTGGTTAGTGCTTTTTTGCCCTTAAATTAGGATAGCTGGTTAGTGCTTTATAATTGTTGAATTATTTACATGGTCTTTTTTAGGTAGATGATTTTTTGTTATCTTAGGAGGAAAAGTTTTAGAGACAATTTTTTTTAGGGTAGATAATTTTTTGTTATCTTGATACAAAAAGTCATGGGTCCTCTTTGATATAAAGGGCGAGCTAAGGAAGTTGATAGGCTCATAAATAAGGCTAGTACAAGGGATAAGTCAATTGGAGTTAGACAAGCCATTAGTTATGATGGACACAAAGACGAAGTGGTGAGCATAAGGGATTCAATGAATGAGGGTGTAAATGTTAGTGAAATCAACTTATCAAAGGAACATGCATGCAGTAATGTTAATTGGGAACTGGATAGGGCAGAGGGAAAGGAGTTTTCAGACAGTTTGATAGGCGAGAGTACTTCTTTATCTCTAGAGGAGGAAACAAGAGAAGTGTGAATGATTGGCCCAAGCATAAATATGGATGAATTTAGTAGAGTAGTGCGATGGAAAATGGAAATGAATGATAGTTGGGTGAAGAACAAGAAAATATGTGTAAAGTAGATTAAGAATATGGTGAGGATCATGGTTAGAGAAGATATTGGATTACCAAAGGTGCTATAATACAATGGGAAAGTTCTATGGAAGACAATTTTATGAAGGAACCACAAATGATTGGATACAAAGAGGATGGGTTCCATTACTAGCTTATGCCCCAATCTTCATATAATGGTATGTCATGAATCCAAATAGACACGAGAAGAAATATTGTTGCTAGCTTAAAAAAAAATTGAGGCTAGAATAAATAATTGGTGTAACAAGTGGTTGCAAACTAGGGGATCATTAACTTTAGTAAAGTGAGTATTTGAATCCATTTCATTTTTTTGGTATTGTTTGGATTTCAGTTCAAAAGGATTTCATTTATAAATGAGGAAATGTTTTTCATATTTAAGTGATTCCAAAAAATCTTCAATTCTTTGGGAATGCCTTGGAAGAAAAATCTTATAGAGAATTCTAAAATCTAAGGGATAATGGAAAAAAATCATAATAGATAAATACATTAGGCTTGTATCATTGCAATATTCGAATAGGAACACAAGGAAGAAAGTGAATACAATGGATTAATCTATTGGAATAATATCAAACATTTTTTTGTTTTATTGGGAGTTAGTTAGCATAGAGAATAGGGAAGGGATAAAATGGTAAGGATAGAGGTTAATAACCATGGTTAGGGTGAAAAAATATGATAACTATATTTTCTAAAGATATTATAGAGATCATTCCCGAGAAAGGAATGGATAGATTACACCATGTGGTTGATTAGACATCACCAAATTTATGGAATTGAGGCTATATAAATTCAATATCATTGGGTTTGGAGGGGGGAAGTGAAGGTCTATGTAATAATGATGTGGTTGTCAATATAATATTCATGTGAGATTAAACAATGAGGAATATTATCTTATATGTTTTAAGAATCAATCCCTAGTAGAGTACTCTATATGTTTGGGATATAAATCTATGTTCACAATTGTTGTAATATAAGGGATTAGTCTATCGACAATTAATAGTAGAAAACAATATAATATACAACAAAGTAGTATATAAGCATGTAAACATAGGAGGAGGGGAAATAGATACAGATTAACTATAAAACCAACAACAAGTAGTATTTATTATTATGTGTTCAATCAATAATCGATAACATACATCTCATATCTACATATATTTATAAATTAAATTCAAGGAAGTAGCTTTAAATAGCATAACTATCCTTGGATGGTCAACTGATCCAATTACTTTAGTTGACTATATTTTTGGTCGACTCACTCTATTAAATTTTAGTTGACCATATTTCCTAGTCAAGTAAGCATCTCCAACATACCCCCCAACTTAAAACCCTTATTCATTATGAAGAAGTGAGGAGAAGAAAATAAAAAAAATTCAAAAGCATAGGACATATGTTCCTATTGATATTTTATCTAGGTACTATTAGTCATGGTTGTTAGAAATGATTAATTCACTAAACTTCTAGGATTGAAGAATATGAATGCTATTTGCACAGGCTATGGAGGTGATTGGATGTGTGGTGGTGGCAGGGATATTTCTCAACATCTATAGACATTTCATAAATATAAGGGGAATTTTTCCTCAATCATTTTAAAAATCGTGAGAATCTTCAATGATTTGTTCTATTGTAATTTTCATTTTTTTCATCTCAACCAAGCTATCCAACTTCTCTTGTAATGTGGCTTACTAAATTGAAATAAGATAAAGGTTATATTTATTCTAAATATAGTGTACTTTTTTCTACATCTCACAAATATTGTTGGTTTCTTTAGCACCCTCCAATTGTGCATTCTTCCCTTCTGATATCACTCAAGTTCCTAATTCATCAATTATCCATATGTCTTTCTTTCACATAGAGTATCCTAATTCTTAGGTAAATTGCAAACTACCATTGGATTTTATTATTAATTCTTTTGTTTCTTTAAATCATATTTACACGTTTTCATAGTGAAATAGCCATGTAGTGAGAATAGTGTTAATGGACATAATAGTGGAACTTGCATCCTACAATTGATCCTTAAATTTTTCAAATTTCCAAAAACAAATTCTAAGAATTTTTTGAGTATGTCCATCCCTTCATGATTGGTTGATCCATATTGGATCATTCTATAATTTTTATCTATCTTGGTACTTTCTGGCTGAAAAAATTAGATAAATTGGCTTGCAGGGCCCATTTTAGTGTTTGGAGATTTCACATGTGGAACCTTCTAGAACCATTTTGAGGCATCAAATGGCAC
>SNQJ01S0010021.1:57542-78166 GCA_010110895.2 Picea sitchensis | reverse complement strand
ATGATAGATATTATTTAAATTCTTTACATTATCATACATATGAGCACCAACTCATTGTGAGGCTACAACCTCTGTTTTTGCAAGCTGCAACTTTCTGAGATCACCAACTCTCTGTTTTCTCTAGCACCCACTATAGGGAAGCACCAACTACCCAGTTTCTCTAACACCAACTAGAAGGAAGCACCAACTCCCTGGTTTCTCTAGAACCAACTAGAAGGAAGAACCAACTCCTTGGTTTCTCTAGAACCAACTAGAAGGAAGCTACAACTACCTGTGTTCAAGCACCCACTTGAACCTTTGAGGACATCAATCCTCCCTAGCACCTCCCTACCACCTTGATTTATGAATATCAATTACTGAGACTTATTACAGTGATATAGTGTTCGACAACATCTTACTAGTCTCATCACTATTCTGCAAGATTTTGCTGCTCAGTCTTCCTCACTGTCTTCCTGCATGCATCCATTACACTTTTTTGTTCTTCTACCTCTTGTGCTATCTCCACTGTTTCCATTTCAATGCACCTTTTATCTTCTGTCCATTTCAGTTGTTTCCCTCCACCTCCTTCTTCCCACATGCATCACTCTCAACAGAAACAACACCAATCTCTTCTTTGTTCCCCATTCTTATACTCCCTGTGCATCTTGTGCATGCTTTCTCTCCCATGGCTCTACATCCTCTACATGTCGAGTACTCTGCCTGTTCATTATGGAAACGCTTCAGCTTCTTTGTTGGTTCATGCCATCTGTCCATCATCACTGGGTGTCATAATCAAATTCCTTCACCTCACCATTAGTTGAGATTCTTCACCCTCTGTTACAGTCGAACTCAATTACTATGTTGCATTTATAGGCTCCAATTCTCATCCAGCTATCAAATGCCTCCACGAACAGTCTTTGCTCTACTGGATGATCCCTTGAGACTCTTCACCTTCTCTTTCAATCACCCCGAAGTGTCTTCGATTCCTCTAGAAAAAACCATCAGTGGTTTCTAGCGGTTACTCTGAGAAGTGTAACAGTAGCCCTCTGATCTTCTTCAGTTTCATCTGCACCATTGGATTAACTTCTCTAAATCTTGCGTTCATTTCGGCATTTCGCATTTCGGTATTTCGGGATCCCCGGGGTATATATTTGTTACACTCCATGTCCTCATCCCTGAAACTCCAAAAAGGAGCTTGTTTGTACTATCTCCTCCCCCCACGTGACCAAAGGTGGTGACCAACGGCTAGTTTGAAACTGCATATTGCAATTTCGCATTTCAGGACTTCGGCATCCCTATGGTGAAGTATTCTTGACACCTCCAAGTTATGGTATCCAAAACTCCAAAATGGAGTCAGATCAATGGTTCACACTCCTGACGATTTGACCGTCAAGATCAAACCTTGAATTGACGACTGAGAATGTTTCGCGATTTCGCATATCGCAAATTCGAGAGGTTAGGGAACCCCATTCCTTTGACTCTACAGTCAGCGAAATGACGATATTTTGCCATGTGTCCTATGGACCCAACGGTCCCGATATTTTCATGATTTCGACATTTCACAGGCCTTCTTTATGCCAGTCAATGGTCCACATCCCTTGGTGATCGGACGACTCACATAACCCACTGAGATGGATGGTTGACGAGATTTCAGCATTTTTCTTTTCGGTGAATCGACATTTCGCGACTTCGAGTTTCGCGATTTCGGGACTCCTGAGATGAAGAGTCTTCACTTTTGTTTCCTCCAACTCCCGGTAACTAAAATCTCGGTGTGATGTAAACTTGTTGACGTCAAACGTGGATTGACACGTGTCGAATAGCTTCCACGTGGCACTCTGATTTCTGACTTACATGTGTCTGAAATGTTGAACCAGCTTGACACTTGTCATTACTTGATTGTGCCACATGTCCTTAGCTGACATGGTTTTTCGACGTGGTTTTTCACATTCACCTCCTAGATCTGACGACCCAGACCATACCCTGGTCCAACAGCTTATATCATTTAACCATTTTTCATTTCATGTTTTCGGGACTCCTGAAGATGAGAGTCTGTGACGTCTGTATCTCCCGGTATCCAAAATCTCGGTATTCATTACTTCGAGTGATGCGCCTGTTTCATATTTTTCGATATTTCACATTTCAGCGCTTTCGAACTCCTAATGTTGAGAGTCTTTGACTTTTCCATCTCCCGGTATCCAAAATCTCGGTATCCATTACTTTGAGTAATGCGCTTGTTTCGGGTTTTCGAGATTTCGCATTTCGGCATTTCAGGACTCCTGTGTTGGAGAGTTTCGACTCTTGACTTCTCCATCTCCGAGTAATCGAAACTCCGAAATGGAGTCTTTGTTGAGGTGCCTATTTCAGATTTTTCTGGGTTGCGCATTTCACCTTGCTCGTTAAAGAGCGTGCAAATTTTCCTGTATCCAACGCCAGTCAGACCACGGGCTCAGATCTTATGTTCATCGAGAAATATCAATGAGATCCATCACTGCATACTCTGATCTTGTCTAGATAGCTCTGCATCGTCTTCCCAAAAGACTTATGGTGCCTGCCTGGCACATCCTTCATGTACTCAAGTCATCATCTCTATTGTACTTGCCATCAATGACAAGCATATATTATCTGTAAAACATGCCAACACTATCTATAAGACCCAATATTTGGTAATGAGGATTCAAGAAAAAACTATATTTCATCCCCCACTTCTCTATTAGGTGGAAACTCTTTAGGATCCTAGAAAACTCCTTTGTACACTCGTGAAAACTCATCCAATTATTGTTTCTTCTTTTTGGCACTTCTTTCCAACAATTCATTTACTCTTATTGATTCCTCCAACTAGAACTACTTGACTTTTTGGTTTTATTGAAACGTACTAGAGAGATCTTTGATTTGAATTTATATGCATTGATGATGTAAGAATTCCCATCCTTGAGTAGGAAGTACCCGTTTTCACTCCACATGAAGATCACATCCCTCGTATACATGAAGGGGATTCCAAAAGGTACATCACACATGTCAATGGATATTACATCCAAGTCCACTTCATCAATAAAAAATGAACTTACAATTTTTTTTATCTTTCATTGTTTACTAATTTTAATATATGCATCCTTATTTATCCATTCCAATGGATATGGGATCAGATGACATGAATCTCCAACCCAAGCTTGTTGACTAGATCATTTTCTATGATATTGGCATGCTAACTAGAATCAAATAGAGCATCTAACTTAGTATTTTTTAGTTGGATCTTAATGTGGAAGAGTTTGGTTGTTTACTTCCTTTTCATGTGATGAAGGCTACTCAGGTTCACTTTCTTTTTCGCTAAATTTTATAGAATATTCTTATCCACATTCGATCTTCTTTGTACCTGTAACATCCCACTCTTAAGCACACTGAGTGGACATATTATTTGAGGAAACTTGTGTGCAAGTGATCCGGTTCTTTATACGATTGGTTGTTTTGATTATGATTAAGAGATATTATGGATTTGATGATATGTTATTTTTGTTGTATTTACATCAACAGGTGCTATTGACTGGGTTCTCCTGAGTCTGTAGGACTCTGGATGTTTGAGGATGTCAAGGCATCGAAGAAACTTCATGGACTCTGGATCGAGTCAGGGAGTGGACTGTTAGGGTTTGAATGTTGTTGATGTGACATATGTACATATGATTAGATATTATGATGTTCATTTTTATTGCTAACATGATTATTTGATGGATGCAGGATGACGATAGCTTGTCGACCAGACTCAAATTTGGAGTAAAGGGGTTATGCATGACAACCAGATACATTGAGGGAGAGGTGTGGCAATAGCCCTCCCACAGCCTACTAGCACTCTCATCGTGGATCGAATTGTAGGTTAACGATTACCTAGTTCGAGAAGACCCACGATGTCGTGAGGGAAGACTATGATAGTCGCTCACGATGATTCTAAGGGGCACGCAATAAGGTAGGGTCCTTATTCCTTAGAGGCCCTTAGTCTCCCACAAGATCACCTGACAAAGTATTGACTCCATGGGTTCGATGTCTACCAAATTTAGTCAAAAGGCGAGTGGCACCCTTAGAGCATGTAGTGCATTTTGAAGGGCATGTTGTGAAAATAAAACAGAAAGAGGTAAGTGGCACCCTTGGAGCAAGTAGTGTGTCTTGAAGGGAATGTCACACAATTAAAACAAAAAGAGGCGAGTGGTACCCTTGGAGCACGTAGTGCACTCTGAAGGGAACGTCATGATTTTAATTGTGGTAAGTTAATAAACCTAATGCCTAGAAAACTATGCCCCTTAGGACCTGGTCGGCCTTAAAATAGATGATGGTATGAGCAAAGTTTAATAACTAAAAGTTCCCTTAAAAATTGTCGCCCAACCTAGTGAAATTAAAACCTAGGTCTAAGTAGAACTTGTGGACAAAGAAAAACTAAATAGACATGTAACAAGAAGTGGGGTAAGAAATTCAAACTTTAATTATTAAAGTAAAAATTATAATGGAATATTAAATTCATTAAAACGGTAAATGGTTGTTTTTGTCTACACTTGCTAATTTAATTTTTAGTTAAAAAGAAAAAAGGGGGAAACTTAAAAGAAATGGAAATTTAAGAAAAGGGGAAACTTAAAGAAAAAGGGGAATGCCCAACTTAGTAAGGAATCTCATCTTTGAAACTTTCTATTTATGAACTCAACTAGGATTTAAGTGAGACATAATTCATTTAAGAATTGTAAGGGAATATTGGGACACCGATGAGCGTTTTTAGGAACGCTTTTAGGTGGGTGAGTGAAATAGAAAAATATAATTAATTAATAATTTGTTTTTTTGGTGAAACTAGGGGATCAGGCGACATGTGTATGGGGGATGTTTTTCGTAATTAAATAAATAAAAATTAAATCTAATGAGGGATTGGAAAACTAATCACTTGAAAACTCTATAAAAAGGATGGTGGAGGAGGAGTATGGATCACATCCGACTTGCATAACGTTACGCTGCCAAAATTTGATCTTGGATGAGTTTCTCTGGTGGGAGTTGGGATACCCAGCATGGGTAACAAGTGTTAGCTCAACATTGCAAGGAGAGATGGGTGCTATAATTCTTTGGTATTGTGACCATGGCCCCTTTGTGGCTCGGGAGTATTAGGGAGAAGAAGAGTACCCCTAACATTGGTTGGGAGGTACTAGTGAGGTCTCATCAGTCGATAAGAGGGATCTGGATGGAGCACAAGCATGACTCAGATGGAGCGCAAGCGCGGGATAGTGACTTTTGGTTTTTCATCATAGTTCATAGGTACGCAAGAGCATTTATTTGTTTAAGAATAAAAGAAAATTTTAGTTTAAATTTTTGTATATGAATCCTTATGATGATGAAAGTTGTGTTGAGTTTTGGATAGTATTTTTACTTTTTGTTCGATGAATTCTAATCCATCTTAGAGGTTTTTTACTTGCAGCATTTAGTGAGAGTCTTATTTGGATGAGTTTAATTGGCATGTAAGTTTTTTTCCTAAGGTGCCTCCCCACTGTCCATATCAATTTTAATGACCATATGCCCTTTTCCTGTAGCACAGCTTCTTGTACTTGTCAGCCAAGGCCTGAGATTCTTATTCCATCTCTACAATTAATTTTGAATTTGAATTTGTATTTAATATCCATTTGTTGTAAAACTATTTTACTGATTTCTTATTGAGATGACATACGATGCTCTTAGATGTTATACACATTGAATTTATTTGATGGACCTTCATGGATTATAGCGAAAAATGACTTCCTTATTGTGTGCGTTCTAATCCTTGCTTAGACTCCTTATTTTAACCCTTTTAACGCAATCTTCCCATCTTCATGATCTACCATTTTTGCTCAATTCTTTTGTGAAATTTTCAAAATTTGATCATTTACATTTATTGTTTAAAAAAAAATTATTTTCCTGGGAATTATGGTTGAGACAATTTTATTTTATTCCGGAGTTTCTCTGATTTGTTGGTGGCTTGAATGAGCATCAGACCTATCCTTTCCCATGATTTTCATCTTGATTTCACTTTTTAAACCATTCGAGTGAGTCGATTTCAATGTTGTAGGTTGTTGTCAGTTGTCTAGAGATGTATCTCCTTGGAATGCTCTTACAATTAAGGGCTTCGAGTGGCGCCACAGGTGGCATGCCAACCCTTACATTTTAACTTCCTTGTGTGATTTGTTAACTGAACCATTACCACTATATTCCATCATGTTATTTATGGGTAAATCCATCCGATGTCTCCATCAAACGCCCATGAGATGGACTTCGGTAACATCTGATATGTGGTCGAACCCCGTACCCTTCCAGCAGCCACAATTCCATGGGTCTGTTTCATTTCTTTTAGGCAGCCAGAATCACAGACTTCTCCACTAGTGATCGAACCGTGATGACACTTGTAAATGAGTTACAGGTGCATCATTGAAATGATGCCTTTATAAATATAATGTGAAGTAAACATGTTTAAAATAGGACATGGCACATTTGGTTACCACGATTTTTTTATGTAGAGATTCCCATGCTTATTTTACTCTGAAATTTATTATCTTGGGAATTTAAATCCTCGGAGTTTCTTGTTTTAAAGGTGCCGAGATTTTCTTTAACACTTTTCTTTTTACACATAGATTTTTCCTTTTTTTTCGCCGAGACTTTCAATAATTACACTGAGATCCCTGTCTATTACTATAGAGATATAATTTACCCTTTGTCTAAGTACTCTTGGAATCGCAACCTTCGTTGGTCTAACTTATTGGCGATAACAGACGTGTTCATTTTAAGTTTATTAATCAGTGCCTTAAAATCTGTGCTTTTTTTATAATTAAGTATTTGGTATCTAACTGTGTTAAATTCTTGAGTTGATAAACTTTATGTACATATTGCACAAATTCGTAATGTAAGTTACTCTATTATCATTGGTATTTGCATAGCCCAGTTCACTTTCTAATTAGAGGACTGTGATAATTAATTAATGTTGGTTGTAATTGATGAACAACTTGTTAAGCTAGCGATCGCTTGATTAGCAGAATGGTTATCTGCTTAATAAGGTTTACCTGGTTTATGTTTATGTTAGTGATCTAATAATATTTACTTGTTATTGTTAGTGATCCATTATTGTTTCATTATTATGTTAGTGATCTAATTGTGTTAAGTTTTCTAATGTTAGGATTAAACTAAGAATTAACTTGATGTAGGAAATCTATGGCGTATATGAAAAATTTGTAATGGAGGGAAAACTCTTGATTTCAGAAGATAGATGGATGTATTACATGTTGTATTTTTATTAGTCATTTCTTTATTAAACTTGCCAAAAGAATAATATTATTTATTGTTTACTTGACCTGATGTATTTGTGATTAACTAAAGGTCCCCGGAAGGTATATCACTTCTCACGCCTCGGTTCTTATAGATTAAATAGCGTGTCTGGAAATCAAATAGGATTGTGACATAAGTTTGTTATTGTTGGATAGATTATGCATGTCATCTTCCTTGTGAACTTGAAATTTAAGGTTGATTGAAGTATTTTATGATTGTTTTGTTTTATCTGGTTGCACGCGGTGAAAGACCACTAATGATCGGCTCTTGTTTATGTAATTATGCACCATGCTAAATGTTGAACCAATGATTGCTAATTATCACCTGCATGGAAGGTAAATATTTCTTGATGATAGATAGGTTCCCTTACTTTAAGATGGTGATTGGTTACTTATGATGTGTAGTATTCCTTATGACAATAAAAAAAAACAAATAAGTTACTTCTAGACATTGCGTCAATTTAAATGTATCGAAGTTGGTCACTCTGCATCCATTTTTTCTTGACTGTTTAGAGTTCCTTCGTCTAACGGTGTCGTATATTGTATGGCATTGCCAATCGGATTTTATGCTTGGGTTGAAGGTGTCGAAGTTTTTGTTGTGCGTGGGTCCCTAGTGCCCTTCTCGCATTGTGGTGACGTGGTACCTTATGATTGGTTCGTTGCGCCTGTTGATCAATAAGTCCATATGAAACCTGACTTAGGATCATGGACCTCCTGATGTGGATGATGTTGTTGTAATTATGATTGTACTTGTTTTTATAAATTTTATTGTGATTGTCTCTCACTCGCCAGGAAGGTCCTAGTGACTGGTCGTCGAAGTTATTGTGTAGGTTTGATTGATGTTGTTTGTTTCCTGATTTGCGTGCGTCTTGTTTGTCTTCGAGTTGTGTTGTTTGATTGTTTTTGTTGTTGCTTCCCTTCTTTAAAAAAAAATGCACTTACTATGCATCTCATATTGTCATAACGACATGGGTCTTTACATATGGTATTAGAGCCGGTTCGACCCTCGACTTGGGATCACTACGGCTTCCTTTGATTAGATATTTTATTATAATGTCTTTAATTAAATTGTTATGTATTCATGCAGGTAATCATCGTTAGAGGTCGTCGCGGAGGAAGACAACGGGGTGCTAGGGGAGGAGGCATGATGCCTCTAGTAGAATCCATTCCTAAGGGGTCTAACCCATAGGGAGACGAACACATTGTCGGGCAGGAACAAATAGTTGTGGGTGATATGGTTCAACTGATGAGGTCCTTTCAGAGGATGTCTGAAGCACTGATCATGCATTTGGACAGAGATGAGACTAAGGCGTTGACACCTCGTGAGGGTCCACCACGCACTCTGGTCGATACTGGTAGAAATCACTGTGAACTTGAGAAGGTCAAATTTCTCGAGTTATTTGGTGCCCTGGATCGCGCAGCAATTGAGGCATGGTTGGAGAATATGGCGATGTTCTTTTCACTTTGTGACTATACCTCCAACATGAAGGTCTACATGGTGGTCTTTAAACTAAAGGGGAATGCTCTTCTATGGTGGAAGACGCTCCTACCGTAATTGAACATGTTCATCGAAGATGTGTCATGGGAATTGTTCGAGGAATGGTTCTGGGAGAAGTGTCTATATGAGGAATTCATTGAGCTTCAGCTCAACAAGTTCAACGCCTTGTGACAGGGACGTCGTATGGTGCCCAAGTATGAGGCATGTTTCATGGAGCTCCTTCGGTATGCTCCACACCTGAATACCGAGAAACTTAAGGTCAAGAAGTTCGTATTCAACCTTAACGTCAACATTCGTGCAAAGGTGAGGATTTTGATGCCTCAAACCTTGCATGATGTTGTCTGGAAGGCCCTCATAGCAGAGGAGGATATTATGAATGGGGGTCAGAGCAGGACTTCAGCGAGACCAGAGAGACAGGTTTCATCTAGTGCGTTGCAGCATCAGACACTAGCTCGACATTCACCAGGATTTCGAGGTAGCTAGAGAGGATCCACATACACTACACCACGATGACCGACACCTCAGTAGTGGACTCCTTACAGAGGACCACAGTACCAACAACAACGTCGACTGCAACAGTAGCAGTTTAGGCTTGTTCAACATAGTAGACCAAGGTTCCATACTGGTGGGTCGTCAGCATCTAGTTTGGGTACTAGGAGTACTAGACCGAAGAAAGGGTGTTGGACATGTGGGGAGCCACATTACCAGTGTGACTACCCAGTGGAGAGGACCATAGCATATGGATCAATTGCACCAACTACCGTGGGAGATTTGGGCAAGGCCCATCAGATTCATGCAGCGATGAATAAACGTTAGGAAGAGCACTAGTCGACTGTGCTTGAGACATCAGGTATGGTTGCTGACCAAACCCTTAGTATTTTGATAGATCTCGATGCTACAAAGACTTTCATTTCTGTTGCAATGCTAAAAAGAATTAGGTTAAAGGTAGTTAAATAGGACAAGTTTATCTTTGTAGAATTGGCTTCGGGAGAAAAACAAAAGGTTGGAGGGACGGTTACGGGCTATAGCCTTAACCTTGGATAGTTCATCACAAAGGACAACCTATACATCACGATCTTAGGATCTTATGACGTCGTGATAGGTATGGACTGGTTGGAATTTCATGAGGCGATACTCAACTGTAAGATGAAACAATTGAGCTTGGTCGATGATGAGGGACTGATACGCGTGATTGTAGGTCAAAATTAGGGAGTTTCCCTAAGGTTCATCTCTTCTTTGCAGCTACGTAAGAGCATGATGCAAGATTTATGATATCCTTGTGTTAAATGAAAGGGGCATCGCGGAAGGACTAGAAAACCTTCTGGTAGTATGAGAGTTTGTGGATGTCTTCTTAGAGGAGTTACCAGGGTTATCGCCTGAGAGGTATTCGAAACTTACAATAGACCTAAAACCGGGAACCGAGCTGATAGCTAGAACGCCTTATAGGATGTTGACCCCGGAGTTACATCAGTTGAAAATGAAATCGAAGGAGTTGTTGGACCTAGGCCTTATACGTCCCAGTGTGTCACTATGGGGTGTGCCTTTTATTTTCATTTGGAAGAAGGATGGGTCGTAGAGACTCTACATTGAATAATATCAATTGAACAAGGCAATGATCAAGAATCAGTATTTGTTTCCAAGGATTGATGATTTGTTTGGCCAGATGAAGGGAGCGACAGTATTTTCAAAGATCGACTTGAGATCAAGGTATCACCAGTTATGGATCAAGGAGGATGGCATCCCTAAGACCACCTTTAATATTAGGTTTGAACGTTACAAGTTTATTGTTTTACCATTTGGACTGACGAATGCCCGAGGGGTGTTTATGAGTTTGATGAATGGGGTGTTCTGTGAATACTTAGATAAGTTCGTCGAAGTATTCATTGAATATATTTTGATTTACTCTTAGATGATGGAGGAGCATGATGAGAACTTGTGCATGGTACTACATTGTCTACGAGAGAACAAATTGTTTGGGAAGCTATCGAAATGCTTGTTTTATCAATCGAAGATTCACTACTTAGGGCATGCCATCTCCGACGAAGGTATCGATATGGATATAGAAAAGGTTGAGGCTATTATGGAATGGCCTACGCCGACAAATGTCCCAAAAGTATGTAGCTTCATTGGTTTAGCGGGATACTATCGATGGTTCATCGAGGGATTTTTGAATATAGCAAATCCAATCACAAAATTGCAGAAGAAGAACAAGAAGTTTTTTTGGACCGAGAAATGTGTGGGGGAATTTTAGAGGCTCAAGGAGATGTTGACGACAACATTGATACTAAAGGTCCCTAACATGGACGGGGAATTATTGGTATGCACTAACACATCCAAGGAAGGATTATGAAGAGTCTTGATGCAAGACGGTCGAGTGATCACTTACATCTCGAGAAAGTTGAGAAGGCATGAGGAGAACTATGCAATGCACGATTTGGAGTTGTTATTCATAGTATATGCCTTGAGAGTTTGGAGACACTACCTGATTGGAATAAAATTCAAACTAAAAATGGACCACTATGGTCTACAATACATCTTTAATCAAAGCGACTTCAACGTGTGACAAGGACGTTGGTCGGACTTGCTTAGCGAGTATGATTTCAAGATTACTTACATAAAAGGGATAGCGAACAGAGTGGTTGATCCGTTGAGTCGGAGACCATGCATATTTTCGGTGATGCCTCTTCAGACGAATCTATGTGAAAATATTCTAACTTTACAACACGATGATGATTTGTACAAAGAGGCCAAGGATTTTATCGGACAAAACACAATGATGGTACCAAATTTTGAGGGATTTACTATGGACAACGACAGATTATTGAGATTTAAAAGTCTAATTTACATACCGCCAAACGATGAGTTAAGGAGTTTAATCCTCAATAAGGCTCACAGAGCATTGCACATGGCTCACCCAGGAGTCACGAAGATGAGGGAAGACCTTAAACCCTTATTCTTTTGGAAATTAATGAAGGCAGACATAGTCAACTAGGTTGCAAGATGTCTAGAATGTCAGCAGGTGATGGCTGAACATAGACATCTGGCAAGATTAATATAGCCACATGCTATTCCAGAATCGAAATGAGAGGTCATTTCGATGGATTTCATTGTTGGATTTTCACTGAAGGCAAGGAGACACGACTCATTTTTTGTGGTAGTCGAAACTCTGACGAAGAGTTCTCATTTTATTCCTTTGCACACGATGTATCAGACACCTAACATAGATAGCATTTTAATCAGTGAGATTGTGAGGCTGCATGGCATGCCTAAGAGGATTATATCTAATAGAGGATCAATGTGTATAGGACGATTTTGTACTAGTTTCCAAGAGTCCTTTGGAACCCAACTTAACTTTAGTACCATGTATCAACTGGAGACAGATATCCAAACCAAATGAACAAACCAAGTCTTGGAGGATATGGTGTGTATGTACGTGATGGACCAACATAAGCGTTGTGAATAATTCTTGCCACTGGTAGAATTCGCATATAACAAGAGTTATCAAAGAACCATTAAGTTGACGCCTTTCGAGTTTCTTCACAGGCGACCGTGTCAAAATCCCTTGAGTTGGGATCGTCTTGAGGATAGGGTCCTGGTGGGACCAGAAGCGATCCAAGAAATGGAAGATCAAATGCAAACAATAATATCAAAATGAAAAAATCATGTCGACTGTAGTTATGAAGTTGGCGAACGAGTCCTCTTGGAAGTGAAACCACATAAGAGTTCGATAAAGTTTGGAAAGGGTTCTAAACTCTCTCCTAGGCTCTTGGGACCCTTCGTGATTGTGGAAAAGAAGGGGCTCGTGGCCTATCGACTATCCTTTCTTGATTCTTTGAGGCATATGCACAATGTTTTTCACGTATCTGTTTTGAGACATTATGTTAGTGATCCTACACATGTTTTTGACATGAGTTCCTTGTAGGTATTGGACGAGGCTATGCTCACGGTGGAGCCAATCCGCATTTTGGACCATCGCATTTGACAACTACGGCGTCGATAATTAGATCAAGTCAAGGTCCAGTGGGACAAATATAGTCCGTAATCGGCGAACTGGGAGGATGCATATGATATGGGTCAACATTTTCCATTTTTGTTTGATAGCTAGACCTATGATATTGTGATACACTTTATTTCAGCACTTACATACTGTGAAACTTTGGGATGAAGTTTAAAACAAGAGGGGGTGTATGTAACATCCCGCTCTTGAGCACACTGAGTAGAATTATTCTTTGAGGACACTTGCGTGCAAGTGATCAGGTTCTTTATACGATTGGTTTTTTTTATTATGATTATGAGATATTGAGGATTTGATGATATGTTATTTTTGTTGTACTTACATCGACATGTGTTATTGACTGGGTTCTCCTAAGTGTGTAGGAATCTGGAAGTTTGAGGATGCCGAGGCATCGATGATACTCTGTGGACCTTGGATTGAGTCAGAGAGTGGATTGATAGGGTTTGAATGTTGTTAATGTGACATATGTACATATGATTAGATATTATTATGTTAATTGTTATTGCTTACATGATTGGTTGATGGATGCAGGAAGCCAATAGCTTGCCGACTAGACTCACATTTGGAGTAAATGGGTTACACAAGACAACCAAAGACATTGAGGGAGAGATGTGGCAGCAGCCCTGCCACAACCTACTAGAACTCCCATCATGGCTCGAACTATAGGTTAATGATTACCTAGTTTGAGAAGACCCACGATGCCATGAGAGAAGACTGTGAGGCCCGCTCAAGATGATTCTGAGGGGAGTGAAATAAGGAAGGGTCCTTGTTCCTTAGAGGTGCTTAGTCTCCCACAAGATCACCTGATGGAGTATTGACTACAGTGGTTTGACGTCTACCAAATTCAGTTAAGAGGCGAGTGGCACCCTTGGAGCACATAGTGCATCTTGAAGGGCACGTCGCACAAATAAAATAGAAAGAGGTGAGTGGCACCCTTGGTGCATGTAGTGCATCTTGAAGGGAACTTCATGCAACTAAAATAGAAAGAGGCAAGAGACACCCTTGGAGAACGTAGTGCGTTCTGAAGGGAACATCATGATTTTAACTGTGGTAAGTTAATAAACCCAATGCCTCGAAAAATATGCCCCTTAGGACCTGGTCGACCTTAAAATAGATGATGGTATGAGTAAATTTTGATAACTAAAAGTTCGCTTAAAAATTGTCGCCCATCGTAGTGAAATTAAAAACTTGGTCTAAGTAGAACTTGCGGACAAAGAAAAACTAAATAGACATGTAACAAGAAGGGGGGTAAGAAATTCAAACTTTAATTATTAAAGTAAAAATTATAATGGAGGATTAAATTCATTAAAAGGGTAAATGGTTGTTTTTGTCTACACTTGCTAATTTGATTTTTGGTTAAAAAGAAAAAGGGGGAAACTTAAAAGAAAGAGAAACTTAAAGAAAAAGGGGAATTTCCAACTTAGTAAGGAATCTAGCCTTTGCAGCTTTCTATTTATGCACTCAACTAGGATCTAAGTAAGGCATAATTCATTTAAGAATTGTAAGGGAATATTGGGACACCGAGGATATTTTTTAGGAACACTTTTAGGTGGGTGAGGGAAACAAGAAAATTTAATTAATTAATAATTTGTTTTTTTGGTGCAACTAGGCGATCAGACGACATGTGTACGGGGGAGGTTTTTGTAATTAAATAAATGAAAAAGTAATCTAATGAGGGTTTGGGAAACTAATCAATTGAAAACTCTATAAAAGGGATGGAAGAGGAGGAGTATGGATCGCATCTATCTTGTGTAACGTTACACTGCTGAAATTTTATCTTGACTCAGTTTCTCTGGTGGGAGTTGGGATACCCAGATCGGGTAACAAGTGGTAGCTCGATGTTGCGAGGTGATCTTAGTGATAGAATTATCTAGTATTGTGTGTGGACCCTTTGCGGCTCGAGGGGATCAGGGGGAAGAAGAGTACCCTTAGCGTTGGTTGGGAGGTACCAGTGAGGTCTCATCGGTCGAAAAGAAGGATCTGGACGAAGCCCAAGATGGACTTGGACGAAGTGCAAGCGCGCATTTGTTTGTTTAATAATAAAAGAAAATTTTGGTTTAAATTTTTGTATATGAATCCTTATGATGATGAAAGTTGTGTTGATTTTTTTTATAGTAGTTTTGCTTGTTGTTAGATGAATTCCATTTCATCTTAGAGGTAGTTTAGTTGTAGCATTTAGTGAGAGTCTTTTTCGGATGAGTTTAAGTGGCATGTAAGTTATTTTCCTAAGGCGCCTCCCCACTGTCGATATCAATTTCAGTGACCGTATGCCATTTTCTTGTAGCGCAGCTTCTTGGACTTGTCAGTCAAGGCCTAGGATTCTTATTCCATCTCTGCGATTAGTTTTAAATTTTAATAGGCATTTGTTGTAAAAATATTTTACTGATTTCTTATTCAGATGGCATACGACACCCTTATATGTTATACAAGTTGAATTTATTTGATGGAACTTCACGGATTATAGTGAAAAATGACTTCCTTGTTGACTGTGTTCTAATCCTTTCTTTGACTCCTTATTTTAACCCTTTTAACAAGATCTTCCCATGTTCACGATTTACCATTTTTGGTTAATTCTATTTTGTGATTGCCAGCATTTGATCATTTACGTTTATTGTTTAAAAAAATATATTTTCCTGTGAATTATTGTTGGGACTGCAATTCAATTTTATTTTAGAGTTGTTCTGATTTGCTGGTGGCCTGAATGAGCATCGGGCCTGTCCTTGCCTTCGATTTTCATCTTGATTTCCCTTTTTAAGCTAGTCGAGTGAGTCATTTGCAACATTGTAGGTTGTTTTCAATTGTCCAGAGATGTATCTCCTTGGGATGCTCTTACAATTAAGGGTTGAGAGTGGCGCCACAACTGGCATGCTAGCCATTTTGTTTTAACTTCCTTGTGTGATGTGTTAACCAAACCATTACCACTGGATTCCATCTTTTTATTTTTGGGTAAAGCCAACCACTATCTCCAGCAAACTCCCATGAGCTGGACTCCGGTAGCATATGATATGTGGTCGAACCCTGCACCCTTGCTGCAGCCATGATTCCATGGGTCTGTTTCATTTCTTTTAGGCAGCCAAAATCACAGACTTCTCCACCAGCAATCGAATGGTGATAACACTTGTAAATGAGTTACAGGTGCAACGTTGAAGTGATTCCTTTCTAAATATAAGGTGAAGTAAACAACGTTTAAAATAGGACATAACACGTTTGGTTACCTTGATTTTTTTACGTAGAGATTCCCATGCTTATTTTACTCCGATATTTATTATCTTGGGAATTTAAATCCTCAGAGCTTCTTGTTTTAAAAGTGCCAAGCGTTTCTTTAACGCTTTTCTTTTTACACATAGATTTTTCTTTTTTTTTCACCAAGATTTTTAATAATTACACTGAGATCCCTGTCTATTACTATAGAGATATAATTTACCCTCTTTATAAGTACTCTTGGAATCACAACCTTTGCTGGTCTAACTTACTGGTGGTAGCAGACGTGTTCATTTTAAGGTTATTAATCAGTGCTTTAAAATATGTGCGTTTTTTATAATTAAGTTTTTGGTATCTAACGGTGTTAAATTCCTGAGTTTATAAACTTTATGTACATATTGCACAAACTGGTAATGTAAGTTACTTTATTATCGTTGGGATTTGCATAGCTCAGTTCACTTGCTAATTAGACAATTGTGATTATTAATTAATGCTGGTTGTAATTGATGAACAACTTGTTAAGCTAACGACCGCTTGATTGGCAGAATGGTTATCTGCTTAATAAGGTTTACTTGGTTTATGTTAGTGATCTAATAATATTTACTTGTTATTGTTAGTGATACATTATTGTTTCATTGTTATGTTAGTGATTTAATTGCGTTAAATTGTTTTAGGATTAAACTAAGAATTAACTTGATGTAAGAAATCTATGGCATATAATCGAAAAGTTTTAATGGAGGGAAAATTCTTGATTTCAAAAGATAGATGGATGTATTACAAGTTGTAGTTTTATTAGTTATTTATTTATTAAAACTGCTAAAAGAATAATCTTAGTTATTGTTTACTTGACCTGATGTATGTGTGATTAACTAAAGGTCCCTGGAAGGTATACCACTTCTCACACCTCGGTTTTCACTTCAGTGAATGATAGATTAAATAGCATGCGTCGAAATCCAATAGGATTGTGACTTAAGTTTATTATTGTTTGATAGGTTATGCATGTCATCTTCCCCGCGCACATGAAATTTAAGGTTGATTGAAGTATTGTTTGATTCTTTTGTTTTATCTCATTGCACATGGTGAAAGGCCACTAATGATCAGTTGTTGTTTATGTCATTGTCCACCATGCTAAATGTTGAACCAATGATTGTTAATTCTCTCCTGCATGGAAGGTAAATTTTGTTTGATGATAGATAGGCTCCCTTACTTTAAGATGGTGATTAGTTACTTATGATGTGTAGTAGTCCTTATGACAAAAAAAAAAAAAACAAATAAGTTACTTGTAGATGCTGTGTCAATTTAAATGTATTGAAGTTGGTCACTCTGCGTCCATTGTTTAGAGCACCTTCATCTAACGACGTGGTATATTGTATGTCAATGCCAATTGGATTTCAGGCACGTTGGATTTTATGCTTGGGTTGAAGGTTTAGAAGTTTTTGTTGTGCATGGGTCCCTATCGCCTTTGTCGCATTGTGGCGAAATGGTACCTTATGATTGGGTCATTGTGTGCGTTGATCAAAAAACACATATGAAATCTGACTTAAGATCGTGCGCCTCCCGATGTGGATGTTGTTGTTGTAATTATGGTTGTACTTGGTTTTATAACTTTTATTGTGATTGTCTCCCGCTCGCTGGGAAGGTCCTAGTGACTGTTCGTTGAAGTTGTTGTGTTGGTTTGATTAATGTTGTCTATTTATTGGTTTGCATGTGTTGTGTTCTTCTTCGAGTTGTGTTATTTTACTGTTGATGTTGTTACTTCCCTGCTTTAAAAAAAAATTGCACTTATTATGTGTCGTAAGTTGTCGTAACAACGGGGGTCTTTACAATACCTAGTTTCTTAAATACATACCCAACATGTTCTTCTTCTTGGAATCCTTCTTATGGTTGTTGGATTCATTTATGGATGTATCTTCCAACACTTATCTTTGTTGTGACCATTGATATTGCAATCTTTTTAGTGGTTTTTTTTATCTTTTCACTGGTATGCAGTAGCTGTCAATTTCTTATATTTTCCTTTCCACTTATTCTTCCTATACTTCAAAGCATATTGGTCATATTTATGTTTAGAACCACTTGGTTTCCCTTTCTTATGGCCTACACTCTCTAGATATTGTTCTTTGGACACAAGCCTCATCATCAGTCCTTTGATTTAAGAGAATAACTTGTTTTGATAAATAACTATGTAGGTACCCTAGATACTTGAGGAGTATGTCTAGGTTCATTGACGAGATACCCAACATGATCAAAATATTCCTAAATTATATGTTGTACTCCTACACATTATGCCTTGGTCTTTTCCTAGAGTGATGTCAATGGATCCATTGGTCCCGTACACACCTAGTAGGGTATAATTCAAACACAGTGAGGGTTTTAAAATAATCCTACTTAATTACCGGTGGATCACACTCCAAAGTAAGTCTCTCCATGTGTATTTCCCACTAGTTTAATGCATTTCCCTATAGTTTTAGTAGAGAAAAAAAAAATTACTCTCTTGATTTATATTATGGACACTACAATACACTTATAACTATTACAACCAATTATTCAACTCAATAACATCTATATCACCTTGACAGGGATTGGAATCCACTTTCACTTCCATTGTGAATAGATTTTTTGCAAGAGTGATGGTACTAGAACTTCACTGCTCTTTCTTGGGGCCTTTTCTCGAATCCTTTTCTAGGTCTTCATTATCTCCTACTTTATAATCCAATAAAAAAATTTAGTTAGAGACACAAATCTCCCAACAAATTCTGAACTTGTTCACTAGAGTTGCCATCATGATGACCATGTTGTGAGAGATATCAACAACTTTCTCTTCCAACCTCTTAAATCTCTCTTCTACCATGAATAAATTCATCTTCCATGGCTAGGTTTTTGTTATTTACTTCTTAAGCCAATTCTTATATCCTACAACTTTCCACAAATACCACAAAGAAAATTTCTCTAATACCAATTTGATTTGTAAATTGTTATGGATATTCCATTGGAACAACTCATCACAACATATCTTATATTATTATGTAAATATTTTATTTTTAGGTTTATTTCCTTAAATATCAAACTGATTATCTATAGATTACTACTTAAATTAGTGAAATAACTAAAATATTAAAATGAAAGACAAAACAAATGGACTTGATCCATCCACCCAAATGAAAACATGATGTATCCTAGGAAACCAAATAGAGGAGAAAACCCAACCAAAAGGTCAGGCCTATGATCTTCTCTTTTTTCTACAGTAATGAAGATGGAAATACAAAGAATGGTGCACTCACTATGGAGTTTCCCTTGACAGCATGTCATGAATGGTTGTTAAATAATATTCTTCCTCACCTTGTTTTCTCTCAAATACCACTCCTAGATGATCTACTCAACTAGGGAACAAATACAATGCTAAAACAATCTAACCCCTCCTCCTCCTGGAAGCTTCGTATTTAACATAGCCTGATAATTATCTAGGGGTAGGGTTTTTTGATGTCGTAACCCTCAATAAGTGATAAAGTTTTGGACCTTCTAGATTATTGTAGAAAGTAGCATGCGACCAGCCCCACATGTGTGGGTAATGGAGGTTGAAATGACATCCAATTGATACCATGGTCCTTAGCAAGGTAGTTCAACTTACGAGAAACATAACTTCTAGATACAAACTCCATTTGAGTTGTTTTTCATGGTATTGGAAAATAATTGGTGTGTAGAATAACATTGAGGGTCTGGGAGCTATGCTTGCAAAATTATGTCCCCAAACGTGCCATTTGATGCCTCAAAATGGTTCTAGAAGGTTCCACATGTGAAATCTCCAAACACTAAAATGGGCCCTGCAAGCCAATTTATCTAATTTTTTCAGCCAGAAAGTACCAAGATAGATAAAAATTATAGAATGATCCAATATGGATCAACCAATCATGAAGGGATGGACATACTCAAAAAATTCTTAGAATTTGTTTTTGGAAATTTGAAAAATTTAAGGATCAATTGTAGGATGCAAGTTCCACTATTATGTCCATTAACACTATTCTCACTACATGGCTATTTCACTATGAAAACGTGTAAATATGATTTAAAGAAACAAAAGAATTAATAATAAAATCCAATGGTAGTTTGCAATTTACCTAAGAATTAGGATACTCTATGTGAAAGAAAGACATATGGATAATTGATGAATTAGGAACTTGAGTGATATCAGAAGGGAAGAATGCACAATTGGAGGGTGCTAAAGAAACCAACAATATTTGTGAGATGTAGAAAAAAGTACACTATATTTAGAATAAATATAACCTTTATCTTATTTCAATTTAGTAAGCCACATTACAAGAGAAGTTGGATAGCTTGGTTGAGATGAAAAAAATGAAAATTACAATAGAACAAATCATTGAAGATTCTCACGATTTTTAAAATGATTGAGGAAAAATTCCCCTTATATTTATGAAATGTCTATAGATGTTGAGAAATATCCCTGCCACCACCACACATCCAATCACCTCCATAGCCTGTGCAAATAGCATTCATATTCTTCAATCCTAGAAGTTTAGTGAATTAATCATTTCTAACAACCATGACTAATAGTACCTAGATAAAATATCAATAGGAACATATGTCCTATGCTTTTGAATTTTTTTTATTT
>SNQJ01S0010021.1:34339-57492 GCA_010110895.2 Picea sitchensis | reverse complement strand
TTAACTAGTAGCCGACCGGGTGCTTAAATATCTGTGTTCTCAAAATATCATGCCCGAGATGAGCTATGAGCATATCAGTTATTATCATCAGAAATATAACCGTTGTTGATTGGTACCTCCACGATTGATTTTCCATTGGGAAAAGTACCACTTCGCCTATCAAAACCATACAGTTAGAATTAAAAAAAAAAAAAAAACTATTTTTTTATATAATCATTCTCATAACCAATCATTTTCATAAATAAAACTTATAAAAGACGAGAAAGATTACCCATACCTGGCATAAAATATCTTTCAAATTGAAATTCATCACTATTTCCCTATGTTTAAGCTTTTCTTTGTATATTTTATAATTGATTTAACAAAATTTATATATTTTAAATATATTCAAAATATCAAGATTCAAAATGTTAACTTTTTTTCTTTGTATATTTTATAATTGATTTAACAAAATTTATATATTTTAAATTTATTCAAAATATCAAGATTCAAAATTCAAAATTTTTATTTTTATTTAAATTATATTTTAGAATATATTAATGGAATTTATTTAATAGAATAGAATATAAATTATATTAACTAATATTAATTCTAAATTTTATATCCATTTAAATTATACAAAAATAAATTTTAAAATTTAATTTATTGCATTTAGAGTAGAGTAGTTAAGTTCCCTTAATTAATAAAAATAAATTCATTTTAATTAAAAAAACATCCATAATAAAAGAATAAAAAATAAAATGAAATGGAATAATAGAATAAAAAATAAAATGAAATGAAATAATATTTCTTTTAATGTTTGATACATCTGAGTTTAACATAGATCTAAGCTTCCCCTGGATGGGGTGAGTCTTGGTTATTGTATGTCACATGGCACGTTGGCACCATGAGTAGTTAAAGCCCCTCGCATCTTCCTTAGATCACTCGAAATGCTTAGCATTTACTCAACAAGGGTAGTTAAAGCCCCTCTCTGCTAGCATCTTCCTTAGATCACTCAAAATGCTTAGTATTTACTCAACAAGGGTAGTTAAAGTCCCTCTCCGCTAGCATCTTCTTTAGATCACTCAAAATGCTTAGCATTTACTCCGGCCATAGCCTTGTGCATCGGGACTGTTCAACGAATCTAATGGTGTTTCAGGTTTGGCCATCTAATACTGGTACAATGCATCCTTCTCGCATCTCTCTGGCATTCATGGCTTCCTTATCCATCACCTCACTCATCATCACGCAGGTATTTCCCCGTTGTTTCCCTTATCTCTGAATTTTGTCCTTAGTTCTCATTCTCACCTAGTTGTTAAGCTTTGGGTTTTTTAGGCCACTTTAATTTTCCTTCTCTCCATCCCAAGTATTTCTGGCGTTTCCACTATGAATTCTTGCCCCCATGAGATCATCTCTGCCATACCCCGTGAAAGAGAAAAATCCAAGCATGGTTCGATCTACTACAGTCAAGTAGGCGGGCATTGGCGCACTGGAAAGACCTCACTCTCTCCCATTCCAGGATGCATCTTAGCCTTCTCTCCCCACTCTGATCAAAACTAGGGCATGGATGTCTAGGCAGAGCTTCACTCGCCTAATCCAACGCCAACATATGGAGGATGCATAGTGGAGGAGGAGATTAATCCTAACTGCGAGGAGATTCCTCATAACTTGCAGGATATCATCGGTGAACAGATGACATGAACATGCGTCAGAATCCACTTGAATTCCCTAGAGCTGGTCATGACAGGTTGTCTGGTAGAAGAGGAATTTCTTCCTCTAATGGCGGATTGATACAAGAATTTTGCTGACCCCAACACGGAAGACCCAGGGATCAAATTGGGTGATTTATGGAATGAGGAGGACATCCACAAACCACCTAGTAGGGAATTACACACAAAAGTGTCAATGCAACTGGCTCTAGAAAAAAGCGACCCACCCAGATCATGCAAGATCATGGAGGATCATTTGGCCCTCATTTTCGAGATGAGAAGAGACTTGGTTGAGCAACTGCACAACCAGAACATCCTCAGGAGTTTCTCAACCAGAACATCCTCAGGAATCGCCTTGATATTCTATTTGATTCCTTGTCAACTGAGCATGCAACGAGCCGCTGCCCGACAAGCTACCAGCCATACACCTTCACAGTTTGCCATGAAGGATGAACGGGTTCGCCTCATGTCTATCTTCTTTACTGTTAATTTTCTGGTCTTAGCTACAATGTTTTTTTCTTCCATTAAACTCTCGTTCACTAGATGGTCATTGAACAATTTTGACCGTCTGTTCTGGTTTCCATGCATGTGGTAGAACAGGTGGCAAGCTATTATGGTTTCAAACATGTGTAACTTTCTAGTCTATGCACAAAACCAACCACCTATTCTTGTTTCCATACATGTGGCATAACAAGTGACAATTATTGATGTACTCTTAGATATGTGTCATTTTTGGATAGCTTAAAGTAATACAATATTTTTATTTAAAAAAAAAAAACATAGATCTAAGTTGATATTCAGTAATTTAATTGAAATCAAATGCTAAAATTAAACTAATTTAGAATTTTAATTAAATTAATAATCATAATATATAATTTAGTTTTTAAAGTTAGTTTAATATGTCTAAAATTAGATGTGAGTTTTTCATATTTGTTGTTAGTCAAAGACTTGTCTCTCAATTTTTATTTTAAATTACTAAAATTTGAAATATAATTACATTTTTAACCTTCATTATTTAATTTAAATAGATCCAACTCCAATTACATTCAACCATACGAGATATGTGTTAACTTAAAAGTAATAAAATAATTTTACATGTTTAAAAATGTGTATAATATATAATACACATGATTTTTAATAATGTGTAAATGTTTATATTATATAAAAATATTATAAAATTCAATTAGGTTTTATTTTTTTCACAAAATTATGTGTTTTCAATCAAATAAAAGTGAGTTTTAAAGTACTTTTATATTAGAGGAACCACAATTATTTTTTATATGTTTATTTTTCATAATAATTTTTTTATAAACTTAGATTATTTAAATTGATATTTATTAAATTTACTATTATTATGTAAAAAATATATAATAAATGATTATAATGGTTAAAAAAATATATATAATAAATGATTATAATGGTTAAAAACGTGCATTTTCTTACAAGTTTAAATCTAGAAAAGTATGGTATATATACTTATTTAAAACTATTAAATGATACTTAATTTTAATAAAATGAAAATGAGTTTTGAAAAGTATATTTTATTTTTTCAATTTTATAATTAAATTATAAATTACAATATTTTTTGTTTTTTTTATTTTTTATTTGTTTAAATATTAAAAAAAAAATTAATAATTTTATCTTAATAATAAAATAATTTAAAAACTTACTTTTCAATTTAAATCTTGAAATTTTAAAGATAAAACTCAGAATATAAACTCCAAAATTACAAACATAGAACCTAAAAATGCCATATTAAAAGTATAAAAAAATACCCATCACCTCCGAATCAAAATGTCACACCCTTCAAAATTGGAAATCTTAAAACATTAGAGTAACGAGTTTGAAGTTGGAACCAACTCCATCGCTCACTAGCTCAAACCCTATTTATTAACAATGTTTAAAGTCTCAAGGGGAACCTTCATAAATATAAGGTTAATTTTTATTTTAATTATAGTATGTTATTATTGATATGGTTAAAATTTTCATTGTTTATTTTTTCCTCATAATATTTTCATTGTTTTGTAACAATGTTTTTGGATATGACATATTGGTTGAAACATATGATGGGTGTTTTTTTTATGGTTATCTTGTATCACTAATTTAGATACCTCCTTTTCCTTATAGTTGTTGGCATTAGATATTTTTAGGCATGGTTTTTATATAGGTATTCCATGAAATGCAATAGGGTTTAATTACAATATGATAAATTATTGTTATGGTTAAATTTATGTTTTTATATTCTGAAAATTACTAGTATTACACCTTGTGATATTTATCAGTGTTTTCTATATTTTTAAAATTATTAGTATTACACCTTGTGTTCATTGTTATTGGCAGGAATTTTTTCTTGTCTGCTTCCAATGCACTTTTAAACACCTTTTTTCCCTACTTTCTCTATAATTTTGTCCATCAACTTTGTATTTTATACCAACATACCTAACACTTAGATAGCACACAAGTTAAATTTATCTATTGATATGTATGTTGTTTTCGTTATTGTCAATTTATGTATCTAATTAATACAACACTTATCGTTTGTAGCTATTGATCAAAGTTTATCATGGTCCATATAGACCATAGTTTTAACACTCATTTATTTTTTCTTAAGCTCTATTGCACCCATCAATGGTGTTTCCCTTTCTAGTTCCACTACACCCGTTGCTAATTTTTTGGTTGTGCTATTTTTTCCTCAACCAATGGTGCATCTATATTGTTGCCTCTTTCAAGTATTTCTTATTCCTTTTCCCTCTACCATTAATGGATCTATTGTCCTTACATCTACTATTGTTTCCTTAGGGAATGTTGTTTGACCAATGCCATTTCCTCTTGATTAGGAAGACCAATATCTAGTATCATTCCAAATTTTGTTTGTGAAATAAATAGATGATGTACTTATTTTCAAGAAAATATGGAATTCATTGTAGACATTAAAAAATGGTCATTAAATTATTTCTTCTCAATTTTACATCCTATCATCAGGAGAGAGATGGGATGAGGAGGATGAAATTACATGAAACACTACCATTCCCATATACAATAGTTTTCTTTCATATTGAATAGTAATTTAATTCTTTAAGCTTATTAATTTACAAAATGGATAACATATCTAATAAATAGTATCTCATTTGAAATCTCAAAAAATGAATTATGACCATTGATGTTGTAACACTCAAGTTTTGATCTTTGGATTATCAATGTGTATTTGTATATACGATGGATTGCCAAGGGCCAAGTTATTTACTATGTAAAAATTGTACATTAAATGGTAATAATAAACATACATTATCGACCACAGATGGAGAAAGACATAACACGAGGGCCTATGATTCCACAAGGGAGGGAAGAAAGGAAGGTGAGCCGGCTAAAAGGGGCCAAAGAAAAATATCAATATTTTATCGTAAGCCTAATTCATTGATTTTATGACATTCTAAGTCATATCAAACTTGGGAAGGGTTGTGAAAGTAGTTATGTGGGCTTCATAGTAGTTATGTGGGCTTCTTAGGGAGCCATATGGTTAGTTGTGGACATGCAAATATAACCCATGGTTTTTTTTCCTTGGAGAGGAATTCTCCATCATTGTACCTGAAGCCTAGTCTGAATGCTAATATACCATTCCATTTTTGTAGTGGACATATGGAAAAGGAACACATGTGAAGAATTATGCATGTTTGGATGGAAAAATATTGTCATTGAGGAAAAAGTATCCACAACTAATAATACCTTGAGTTACTAGCAATCATATTGCTTGGTTAGTCTATGTTGTATCCCCGGAAAGAAGTGGGATAACTCAAGGGATTTCATTGCATAGAAGGGGATCCTATTATTTGATTTGTGTATCCTAAAGAGGAAAGAGAGGTAGTGATTTCTAATTACTAATAGAGTATATAGACCATAATAATGCACCTGACTTCAATGACATTAGTAGGAACTTGTCACTTGATGATGACCTTCGTCTTTACAGGATCTATCTTGAGTTCCCTTTGCACCAATCACATACCCAAATACACCAATGATTGCTAAGAAAAGTCACATTTATTAAGGTTAGCCAACAAGTGATGATTTTTTAATGTCTCCAAAACCTACATAAGATGCAATATGTGCTCCTTGCAAGTTGATCTATAAACCAATATGGCATCCAAATAAAATATTACAAATGAATCTAAATAGGGACACAATACATCATTAATCAATCACATAAATGTAGTTCATGTATTAAATAAACTAAACGATATGACCAACCATTCATATAGACCTTGCCTTGTCTTAAAAGTTTTCTTTTAGGTGTCTTATTCTTTAAGGAGTACTTTGTGGTATCTTGATTTGGGATCCAACTTAGTCAAATGCTTCACATGCTACAAATAGACTGAAAAATCATCAATCCTGGGTAGAGGGTACCAATTCTCCATTGTGATCTTATTTAAAGATTTGTAGTTAGTACACGTTCACCAAATCCCATCCTTACTAGTTATTATGATGATAGGTGACCCATAAGGAAAATTGCTTGGTCTAATTACTATATACTCCAACAAGTATCACAATTGTTTCTTCACTTCATCTACTTCTAGAATAAACTATCTATAAAACCCAATATTTTGTAATGAGGATTCAAGAAACAACTATATCTCATGCTCCACTTCTCTATTAGCTGGAAACTCTTTACGATCTTGGAAAACTCCTTTGTACACTTGTGAACACTCATCCAACTATTGTTTCTTTTTTTTTACACTTATTTCCAACAATTCCTTTACTCTTACCGATTCCTCCAACTAGAACTACTCGATTTTTTGTCTTTTATTGAAACTTGCTAGAGAGATCCTTGATTTAAATTTCTATGCATTGATGATGTAATACTTCCCATCCTTCAGCATGTAGTACCATTTTTCACTCCACATGAATATCCCATCCCTCATATACATGTAGGGGCTTCCAAAAAGTACACCACACATGTCAATGAGTATTACATCTAAGTCCACTTCATCAGTAAAAAATGAACTTATAGAAAAATTGATTTCTGATTGTTTACTAAATTTTATATATGCATCCTTATTTACCCATCCTAATGGATATGGGCTCAAATGACATGAATCTCCAACCTAATCTTGTTGACTAGATCATTTTCTATGATATTGGCTTGTTAACTAGAATCAAATAGAGCATCTACCTTGGTATTTTTTAGATGGATCTTAATGTGGAAGAGTTTGGTTGTTTAATTCATTTTCATGTGATGAAGGCTACTTAGGTTCACTTTCTTTTGTGCTAAAGTGTATTAAATATTCTTGTCCACATTCGAGCTTATTTGTACATAGTTTCCTAAATACATACACAACACGTTCGTCTTCTTGGCATCCTTCTTATGGTTTTTTGGATTCATTTATGGATGTAGATTCCAACACTTATCTTTGTTGTGACCATCGATATTGAAATGTTTTTAGTGGTTGTTTGGATCTTTGCACAAGTGTGCAGTAGCTGTCAATTTCTTATATTTTACTTTCCACTTATTCTTCCTATACTTCAAATAATCTTGGTGATATTTATGTTTAGAACCACATGGTTTCCCTTTATTATGGCCTATGCTCTCTAGGTATTGTTATTTGGACAGAAGCCTCATCAACAGTCCTTTGTTTGAAGAGAATCACTTGTTTTGATAAATGACTATGTAGACATCCTAGATAATTAAGGAGTATGTCTATGTTCTTTGGAGAGATACGCAACATGATCACAATCTTCCTACATTGTATAATGTACGCCTACACATTATTCCATGGTCTCTTCCTAAGGTGATGTCAATGGATCCACGGATCCTCTACACACCTAATAGGTTATAATTGGGACATGATGAGGGTTTTAAAATCATCCCACTTACTTATTGGTGGATCACACTCCAACCTAAGTCTCTCCATGTATATTTCCCACTAGGTTAATGAATGGCCCTATAGTTTTAGTTGAGAAAATATAATTTTACTCTCTTCATTTATATTATGGAAACTGCAATACACTTATAGCTATTACAACCCATTATTGAAATGAACAACATCTATATCACCTTGATAGGGATTGACATCCACTTTCACTTCCATTGTAAATAGATTTTTTGCAAGAGTGATGGTACTAGAATTTCACTACTCTTCCTTGGTGTTGTTTTTTGAATCCTTTTATAGGTCTTCACTATCTCCCAGTTTATAATCCAATCAAAATTTTTAGTTAGAGACACAAATCTCAAAAACATTTCTAAACTTGTTCACTAGAGATTCTATTAGGATGACCATGTTGTGAGAGATATCAACAACTTTATCTTCCAACCTCTCAAATCTCTCTTCTCTCATGAATAAATGCATCTTCCATGGCTAGGTTTTTGTTATTTCCTTCTTAATCCAATTCCTACATCCTACAACTTTCCATAGATAACCCAAAGAAAATTTCTCTAATACCAATTTGATATGTAAACTATTATGGATATTTCATTGAAAAAACTCATCACAACATAACTTATATTATTATGTAAATATTTTATTTTTAGGTTTATTTCCTTAAATATCAGATTGATTATCTCTAGATTACGACTTAAATTAGTGAAATAACTAAAATATTAAAATGAAATACAAAGAAAAAGAACTTGATCCATCCACCCAAATGAACACAAGATGTATCCTAGGAAACCCTGTAATATCCCCCGGTAGTGCCCTATTTGTATTATGAATTGTAATCATGTTTTGTAGGCTGGTGAGTCGGGTATTGATAAATTGGTAGGCTTATGTGTTTATTGGGCCCGAGAGCCTAAGTGTTAGAGCCCAGAAGCTTGTTTTTGTATATGTAATTATGCAGAACATTAATAAAGATTAAACATCATTGCGTGGAGACCGACCACAAAGAAAGAATGATGGGGGACTAAGCTTCCACAAGGTGGGTAAGGGAAAGGGGGCTAGAAGGTTGGAAAGAGGGGCTAAGATTAGGGGCTTTAGTCCTTGGGAATAATAATTTATTATTATTCCAAAGTGGTGTGAATGGTATACTTTTATCCTAAGTTCCTGGAAAAGGAAATGTGTAATTGATGGAGTGCATGCAGCTTCATGGGAAACATGTGTCGACCCATGCACATGCAATCTAACATAAGAATTCAACCTTGATGGGGTTTCGTTCCTGATTCTTCGATCTGTTGTCTGAATTGTTTGGCTCTGCATCTAAAATTGCATACCCGTGCACCCATTCCACGATAGTCTGCCTGAGTTCACTGAAATCCTTTCCCTAGTACCCGTTTGGTCTTTGCATTGGACCTCGACATAGCCATGCACCCTTGAGAGTAAAATCCGTGAAGCCATCCCGCACCTTCTATGAAGACCGAACATCCTGTATTTGTCTGTGTCGTGTGTATAATAGTTGTTGGTTGTTGTGGCCTTGCAGTTCCTTGGATTAGTGTGGATTTCCATCATCGTTTGTTCCTTGTTGAGCTTGTTGTTGTCCGCCTTCTACTGGAGGGGAGATGAAGAAGCAAGTTTTCAGTCTTGTGTGCAACACTCTCTCTAGGTGAGGTAGGTGGTTGTGATAAAAGAGGCAGGTTGTCAGACCTGTGAGAAACTCTCTCCAGTTGAGAGAGTCTGTTGGGAAGTGTTTTTCTCCAAGAGATAGTCCAACACCAGCTACGGAGCTCTGAGAATTCCTGATCCGACCTGTTGCCGAGACCCAGAGAGGGAGGTGAAGCACTGATGGACTTTCCTTGTGAATTCGTATTCTCCCAGGTGGAATAGGCATGCGAGGAATGAGAGTCCGTGAGTAGTGGGCATATGAAGGCTCCTAGAGAGAATCCTTTCAATTTCATTGTGTAGTTTTCCTGTAACCTCAGCCTATTCTAGGATTCCCTTGCCCTGTTTGGAGCTTGGACCCAGCTTGGAGGTGACCCATTGTTGAGTGTGATGAGCATAGTTCTAAGGATGTGAGGTTTGTGGAAGGCCTGCACGTGGTTGGTGGAGTTAATACAGTTTCAAAGATATGTATATGTTTGTGTTTAATTTCAATTAAAATGCGTGTATTTGATGCTTGCAATATTATCATGTATTCTGTTGAAATTATGAATTACTGTTAATTCCATTACTTCTGTATGTTAGCAGTAATCTTTTGTTTACTCTGTATTGTTTATTTAAATCTGTTAAGTCATTTAAATTCATCTAAATGTATATATATATATATATAAGTGTTATTCTGCATAGTAGCATTACCCCAACAAGTGGGTTGATGGTCGGGGGTGTTACAATATGGTATCAGAGCCATAGGTTTCCACACTAAGTCTGAATGGGTCAGATAAGTGGTCTTTGGATCCAAGGTTTCGAGTGGGAATGTTGTTTAGATGGAACTAATTTCGAACCTTAGAATGTTTCTGAGTGCCAAGGGGTTACTTGGTCATGCTACGAAGCTTAGGAGGAGTAGAGGGAGGATAAACCCATAGTCGGTGTGATATTTGACCATACAGAGAGAGTATCTGTTCGGAAGGAGAGGAAAAACCTTTACAATTGTTAGATCTGGAGAAGGTGTGGGAGAGTTATCCTGGAAGCCTTTCGAAGTTTGATAGAATGGATAAGCGAGGTACACTAAGGCACAAATCTTTGAAACCCGAAACTCCAAAGTCTTGAGGAGATATATGCCATAGATCTGAGAAGAAGCATGACCCTTAGATATTGCCACATATTGTAATTTCAGGAATTCAGCTATCAGGAGAAGTGGAGTGCACTGAGGCACAAATCTTCGAAACGTGAAACTCTGAAGTCCAAAGGAGATCTACACCATAGATCTAGGAAAAATAGCTTGACCGTTGGATCAACCAGAAGAACATATCGTAATTTTGAGAGTTCGGTTGTCAGGAGAAGTGGGATGTGTTGATGCACAAACTCACGAAACCTGAAATTACGAAGTCCCAAAGAGCCAAAGTAGTGGGTCATGCTGACACCACTTGGATGGATGTGGACACATGGGATGTGTGTCACGTGCTAGTGGGTTCTGAAGAAAAAGCCTGACATAGTGGGGCAGGATGACATCGCCTTGGGTGAGATGGACCTTCCTAAGTGCACCATGTCTCACCACCGTGGTGGATGACAACTGTGATGTGGGCCCAGAGGATAGAGGAGTCGGAAGTTCGAAAGTCGCGACATTGGAAGGAAGTAAGCATGAAGGCTTTCAACACACGAAACCCCAAAATCCCAAAGTCCTCATTAAGAAATTATTGGTATATCATTTGTTCACAGCCTGTGGTTGCAAGGGTTGAGGCTAAAAGAAAAGGGATAAGGCCTGAAATTGTTACAGAGCTGAGCAAAGCTAGGAAATTTCATGAAAACTGAACATTTTTCTTAAATCTGTTTGTTTTTTAATGTTGTGGGAATTATTAAGGAATAATGGCCTGAAAAATTCTGGTTGTCTGCACATTGTGATGTAGAAGTTCAATAGGTGATAGAATTGAATAGAATTTCCAGTGAGTGAAAAAGAAATGGAAGAGGAACAGATTGCTTCTAGTTCAGAGAATGAAGCAAAAGGAATGGATGTTCATTTGGGAGTTGAAGGGTCGAACTCCAATGGTAATGGAGAAGAGATATATAAGGAGGGAAACATGATGCAAATCATTGAAATATTTTAGAAAGATGACCAAACTCACTGATCAAATAGCAGAAAGCTCATGAAAGAACGGGAAAAAAATGTGAATTCAACGTAAAGTTGTTAAAGAGTTTGGAAATAATCGAAAAGAAATTTTGAAAGGAAAGTGTCTCAAGCAAAATAGGGAGTCATGGGACTCCTGAGAATAAAATAATATCAAGGAGTGTTAGCAGACATTGACGTCGCTCCCCAAAGCATTCCAATAAGGAAGCATGCAGTAGTTGAAGCCCATCTCCTACCAGAAAGCATAGGAGGTCTGGAGTGGATGAACTGAAAGGAGAAATGAATAAGATTAAGCCTCCTACGTTTGATGGAGAAAATAATAAGGAGGAATATGCTGAGACATGGTTTCTTGGCATGAGGAAATATTTCCAACTGCAGAATTATTCCTCTCATGTAGAAGGAAGGATTGCAATGTATCAATTGAAAGGAAAAGAATCCATGTGGTGGGATCAACATGTGCAGGTGCATCACATTAGAGAGAAATATATCACTTTGAAAGTATTCAAGAGGTATTTCGAGAAGAAATACTTGACTAAAAGATATTATGACACAAAGATGAAAGAGTTCTTTGAACTAAAGTTGGGTAGCATGACCATTGATGAGTATGAACATAGGTTTTTGGAGTTACTGAAGTATGTTTCATTCATTAAAGATGAGAATGTCAAGATTCAAAGGTACCTGAGTGGAATGCCACCTTCCATCGGTGACAAGATTCAGTATGATGACCCTAATACTATGGAAGAAATGATAAGAAGAGAGAAATGCTTATATGAAAAGCAAGGAGAAAAGCCTACTTTTCGAAAGGCTTGGGATGACAAGAAGAAATTCCAGATGGATTAGAGGAAGAAGGGAACTAAGCCACCCTTTTTTTAGAAATGGTCCTCAAGGACAGCCATTGTTTAGAGAGCCGATAATGGATGATGTAGGGGAACAAAGGCCAAGGCAGACGCCCATTCAGTGTTGGGGCTATAAAGGAAACCACAAATATAGAGATTGTCCCCACAAAAATCGAAAAGTGAGAGTTGTCCATAATGTGCAGTAAGCTGAAATAGTGGAGGACATGGGCAGTAGAATGCCAAGGATCTATGCATCCCTGGACAACAAGCAATTTGAACATCAATCGCACATGATTGAAGTGGAAGGTATGATCAATAACCATCCTTTCACTATTTTAATTGATTGAGGGGCTAGCCATAGTTATATAGATCCTAGAGTGGTGGAAAGTTTGAAATTGTCGAGAAGAAAACATGAAAAGTCTTGGTTAGTGCAGCTGGCTACAGAAACCAAGAGAAGAATCATTGAGTTAGTTAAGTCTTGTCCAGTGGACATGAATGGATTGAGCACAAAGGATGAATTGGATATTCTGCCTTTAGGTTCTTATGACTGTCTAATTGGGATGGACTGGTTGGACCAGCACCATGCCATATTGGACTGTCATAACAAAGAATTCACTTTCCTGAGTGAGGAAGGAAGTCGAAAAATAGTCCAAGGAATTCCCAGAATTGTTTCTATCAGAGAAATCTCAACAATGCAACTGAATAAGTGCTACAGAAAAGGTTGTCAATTATTTGCAGCCCATGTGGAGGAAGCATCTAAGGATGAATTCTCAAATATTAGAGATCATGTGGTACTAAAGGAGTTTGAATATGGATTACAGGAGGTACCCGGACTACCCTCGAAGAGAGATATTGAATTCTCTATAAACTTGATGCCTGGAGTAGCTCTAGTGTCGAAATCTCCTTACATAATGAGTACGCCAGAGCTGAAAGAGCTGCAAATGTAGATTGAAGAGCTTCTGAATAAGGCGTACATACGACCAAGTCTGTCACATTGGGGTGCCTCGGTCCTATTTGTGAAGAAAAAAGGATGGGACGTTGAGATTTTGTATCGATTTCAGACAATTTAACAAAGTGACTGTAAAGAACAAGTATCCTCTGTCGAGGATTGATGACCTCTTCGATTAGTTGAAGGATAAGAAGATATTTTTGAAGATATATCTCAGGTCGGGATATCACCAGGTAAGGATAAATGATGAAGACATAAAAAAGACCTCCTTTAGAACAAGGTATGGTCATTATCAGTTCACAGTGGTGTTGTTTGGACTGTCGAACGCACCCGCTATTTTTATGTGTCTGATGAATGGTGTATTTAGGGACTAACTAGACAAGCTTGTCATAGTCTTCCTGGATGACATCCTGGTGTATTCCAATTTGATGGAAGAGAATGAAAAACATCTGAGGATGGTGTTGTAGGTGATAAGAGAGCACCAACTGTATGCCAAGTTGAGAAAATGTTCGTTTTATCATGAGCAGATCGATTACTTGGGGTATATTATTTCGAAGGATGGGATAGTTGTACATCCTCAGAAGATTAAGGCCACTAAAGAATGGTCAGAACCAAAGAATGCGATGAAAGTCAAATCCTTTATGGGTCTAGCGGGTTATTACAGAAGGTTTATCTCAGGGTTCTTGAGGATAGCTCACCCTATCACTTCCTTGCAAAGGAAGGAGAATCAATTTCAGTGGAAAAAATATTGTGAGAGAAGCTTCCAACAATTGAATCAATTGTTAACCAGTTCTCCAATCCTAAGGATTGCATATCCGAATGAATACTTTGTAGTGTGCACAAATGCATGAAAAGAAGGACTGGAAAGAGTCCTCAGTCAGAATGTGTTCGTAATTTGTTATGAATCCAAAAATTTAAAAGAGCACGAAAGGAACTATGCAACTCATTATTTAGATTTGGTAGCGATAGTACATGCTCTAAAGATATGGAGGCATTACCTCATGGGAAGGATGTTCAAACAAACAATAGACCATAATGGTCCGAAGTATTTGTTTGACCATCCAACCTTGAACGCTAGAGAGAGTAGGTGGTTGGAGTTTCTCTGTGAGTACGATTTTGATATCAAGCATATCAAAGGAAAGGAAAATAAACTAGTTGATGCATTCAATAGGAGAGTGCATGAATTACATGCTACAACCATTATCATGTACCGAACTGATATTAAAGGCAGAATTTCGAAAGCTACAAATGTTGATTTGCAGTACAGGGAGTTGGTAGAAAAGATACAACAAGGTGAGATGCCATAGAAAGTGGAAAATTATAAATTGGAAACTGATGGAATACTTATGTACAAGAACAAAATTTATGTACCTAATGTCCAGGACTTGAAATGTACGATTTTTCATGAAATGCATAATGTGCCTTATGCTGGACACCCGGGATATCAGAAGATTATGGAAGTAGCTAAGAGCCATTACTTTTGTCTAGGTATGAAGATGGATATTGTTGAATACATTGCCAGATGTATGGAGTGCCATAAGTTTAAAGTTGAGCACAGACACCTAGCAGGGTTGTTGCAACCTTTACCCATTCCTGAGTGGAAGTGGGAAGTCGTGAAAATGGATTTCATCACATGATTTCCCAAAACAGGCAAACAACGTGATTCAATCATGGTGTTAGTGGACAAGATTATGAAAGTTGCCCATTTTATTTCGTTAAAGACTACTCACAAGGAAACAAATGTTTCCGACATATTTATGAAGGAAGTGGCATGATTGCACATAATTACCAAGACAATTGTGTGTGGCAGAGACCTGAAATTTACCTCAAATTTATGGAAAGGGTTATTCAAGGGGTTCAGAACGAATCTAAACTTCAGTATATCCTGTCACCCTGAATCTAATGGACAGACTGAGAGGGTGAACCGAGTAATATAAGGCATACTAAGAATGTATGTAATGGATAAACCATCGAAATGGGAAGACTACCTACACTTGGTAGAATTTGCCTACAATAATGGGTATCAAGCATCGTTGAAGATGATCTCATTTGAATCACTTTAAGTCAGAAAGTGCAGTACTCTAGTAAGCTGGGATAATCCAACTGACAGGGTAGTAGTTGGGCTAGAGTTGCTCAAGGAAATGGAAGAACAAATGTTAAAAATGAAGCAGAATTTAAAGGTTGCCCAAGACAGGCAGAAAATTTATGCCGATAAAAATAGAACCCATAAAGAATTTAAAGTGGGTGATCATGTTTTCCTAAAATTGAAAGCCAATAGAAGTTCCCTGAAGCTAGGAAACTACGCCAAGTTGGCAGCCAGATTTTGTGGGCCATTTGAAATCCTGGAAAGGATTGGGCTAGTTGCATATATACTTGCATTACCTACATCGATGACTATACATAATGTGTTTCATGTTTCATTTCTTAAGAAATATATACCTGATGCTAATCATGTAATCAATTGGAATGTGATTCAGGTGGAACAAGAAAGTGTCTTGCAAGTGCATCTTGTGCACATATTGGACTAGAAAAGCAAATGGCTCCATAATCGAGACATAGGGGTTGTAAAGGTCTAGTGGACCTGGTACAGTCCCGAGGACGTGACTTGGGAACATGAATATGTTATGCAGGTAGAATACCCACATCTTTTTTAAGATTTTGAAAATCTTGTTGAGGTTGTGTAAAGAGTTTCATTGAGGACAGTGAAAAAATAAGGGGAGGGGATTTTAATATCCCTTGTTAGTGCCCCAATTGTATTATAAATTGTAATCATGCTTTGTAGGCTGGTGAGTCGGGTATTGATAAGCTAGTAGGATTATGTGTTTATTGGGCTGGAGAGCCTAAGTGTTAAAGGCCAGGAGCCTGTTTTTGTATATGTAACTATGCAAAACATTAATAAAGATTAAAAATTGTTGCGTGCAGACTGAACACGAAGAAAGAGTGATGGGGGACTAAGATTCCACAAGGTGGGTAAGGGAAAGGGGGATACAAGGTTGGAAAGAGGGGCTAAGCTTTGGGGCATAAGTCCTTGGGAATAATAATTTATTATTATTCCAAAGTGGTGTGGATGGTATACTTTTATGCTAAGTTCCTGGAAAAGGGAATGCGTACTTGATGGAGTGCATGTAGCTTCATGGGTGAAATGTGTCGGCCCAGGCACATGCAATTTAACCCAAGAATTGAACCGTGATGGGGGTTCGTTACCCATTGTTCCATCTGTTGTCTAAATTGTTTGGCTCTGCATCTGCAATTACATACTCACACAGCCATTCCACAATACTCCTCCTAATTTCATTGTAATCCTTTCCCAAGTACCCATTTGGTCTCTACATTGGACCTATGCATAGACACATACCTCTGAGAATCAAATCTGTGAAGCCGACCCACTCCTTCTGTGAGGCCCGAACGTCCAGTGTATATTTGTGTCATGTGTATCATAGTTGGTGGTTGTTGTGGCCTTACTGTTCCTAATGAGTGTTGCTTTTTGTCGTCGTTTGTTCCTTGTTGAGCTTGTTGTTGTCCTCCTTGTGCTGGAAGGGATCTGAAAATGTAGGTTGTCAGGCCTATGTGCAACACTCTTTCAAGGTGAGGGAGGTCATTATGGTTAGAGAGATAGGTTGTCGGGCCTGTGAGAAACTCTCTCCAGGTGAGATATTCTTTTGGGAAGTGGTATTCTCCTAGAGAGAGTCCAGCACTAGCTACAAAGCTCTGAGAATTCTTGATCCAACCTGTTTTTGAGACCCAGAAAGGGAGGTGAAGCACTGATGGACTGTGCTTATGAAGGTGTATACTCCCAGGTGGAACATGCATGCAAGGAATGAGATTCCTTGAGTAGTGGGCATAAGAAGGCTCCTGGAGAGAATCCTTACAGTTGCATTTTACAGTTTTCCTATAAAATCATCCTAGTCTAGGATTCCCTTGCCCTGGGTGGAGCTTGGTCCCAGCTCGGGGCTGACCCACTGATGAGTGTGATGAGAAGTGTGGTCTAAGGCAGGGAGGTTTGTGGAAGGCATGCACGTGGTTGGTGGAGTTAATACTGTTTCAAAGATAAGTACATGCATGTGTTTAATTTCAATTAAAATGCATGTCTATGATGCTTGCAATATTATCATGCATTTCGTTGCAATTTTGAATTACTGTTAATTCTATTACTTCTGTATGTTAGCAGTAATCCTGTGTTTACTCTGTATTGTTTATTTAAATGTGTTAAGTCATTTAAATTCATCCATATGTGTATATATATAAGTGTTATTCCACGTAGTAGTGTTACCCCAGCAAGTGGTTTGATGGTCAGGGGCATTACAAACCCAATAGAGGAGAAAACCCAACCAAAAGGTGAGGCCTATGCTCTTCTCTTTTTTATTCAGTAATTAAAATGAAAATACAAAGAAAGATTCACTCACTATGGATTTTCCCTTGACAACATGGCATGAATGGATATTATAGAATCTTCTTCCTTACCTGATATTCTCTCAACTACCAGTCCTAGATGATCTACTCAACTATGGAACAAGTACAATGTTAAAAGAATGTAACCCCTCCTCTTCCTAGTGGCTTGGTATTTAACACAGGTTGATAATTATCTAGGGTTAGGGTTTGTGAATGTTGTAACCCTCAATAAGTGATAAGGTTTTGGACCTTCTAAATTATTTTTTAAAGTACCATGTGACCATCCCCACATGTGTGATTAATGGAGGTTTAAATGACATCCACTTGATACCATGGTCCTTAACAAGGTAGTTCAAATTACGGGAAACATAACTTCTAGATTCAAAATCCATTTGACGCGATTTTCACGGTATTGGAAAAGAATTTGTGGGTAGAATAACATTGAGGTCCAGGGATCTATACTTGCAAAAATATATCCGCAAAACATTTCATTTGATGCCTCAAAATGGTTCTAGAAGGATCCACATGCCAAATCTCCAAACACTAAAATGGGCCCTATGAGCCAATTTATCTAATTTTTCCAGCCAGAAAGTACCAAGATAGACAAAATTTATGGAATGATCCAATATGGATCAATCAATCATGAAGGGATGTCCATACTCAAAAAATTCTTAGAAAAAAATATTAGAAATTTCGAAAATTCAAGGATCAATTGTAGGATGCAAGTGCCACTATTATGTCCATTAACACTATTCTCACTACATGGCTATTTTACTATGACAACATGTGAATATGATTGAAAGTAAAAAAATAATTAATAATAAAGACCGATGATAGTTTGCAATTTGTTAGCCTATGGCTTACCTTTACCAATCACTAAGTCTAAATTTTCACCTACATTTGTATTATTCATTTAGGATATTAGTAATATATCCTCAAGTGATGACTAATGATTTAGTTAAGATTTCCTAGCCTAGTCATCATGCATGATTTTAGGATCTAGAGAAAATCTCTCTATAAGGTGGCATCACCCATTGTACTATAAATATGTAATATTGGAGTGAATACATTTTATGTTTTGGCTAGTGAGCCTTTTCTGCCATGTTGTTATTCTTGTCTATACTTTATAAATTGGTATCAAGCCATGGTGAAATGATGATGAAAATATCAGAGCTAATATAGTTCTTAAGGGCCTGGTAATATTGAGATCCATGGTAGTTTCACCATGGGAAATGAGGTGCAATGAGAGCATGCAGCCAAAGAGGAGCAATTAGAACACAAGCTACATCATAGATGAAAGAGGTTTGGGATTTGTTATTAGCTACTCAACTTCGAGAAAGTCCATCGATGTATCAACTTTGTTTTGATGGTAATGCAATCTTGTTCTGATAGTATATGAGGATTGTAAGCTAATTTCTGCAATGTTTTTGAGTTTGTATAAATCATATTGTACTTTAGTTCTTCTGCACCAACAATTTGCTAACAATTGAGTGATTCAAGTGATCTCACATCAACAATTTGTGATTTGGGTGGATCTGTACTCCTGAATGGAACTGTATATCATGCACTGTTTTTGACAGTTTTTACACCTAAGAGTTGTATTTAGAATTCATTATTTAATATTTTGTCAGCCTCTAGAAGCCTCCTCATTTTTCACAAAATAAAATCATGCGAGACATCCATGAGATCGCTATCCAAAGGAACATTTCCATGTCGAACTGTAGCTAGATATGATTTCATAATTTTGGCAACTAAGACACGATATGGAGTATCTTCCTTCTCATCAATATACACCAATTGATCAAACAAAATGTTGGTACTCCTGCTAGAACATTTTCCTTGAATCAGATCTGTATTTCTTGCAGATCTGTATTTTCATGCAGTGGATCGACAATTTTTCGAGCTCTATTTAATGGATATTAAGAGGCAGAAGGTTGTAAAATGCAGATCCTTGAGGCATTTTTCTTGGGATGAGCCACCGCCTATGATTTGACAGGGAAGAGCTACCTGGTAGAGGCATCATTGTATTGACAACAAAGGAAATGGAATTCTTCAACGTACCTGTGTTGATCAATGTAAGAAATCCATTGTGTAGACGTTATTAAATGAGTCATCGCTGGTGAATTTTTTTGTGTGTATGAATAGCCACCCTAAAGAAAATTTAAATAAAACCGACTGTGTAAAGGATCCACCTACCATCGTTGTCAAGGAACAAATCTGTTTCTTGGAAGTATGTCGTCGGTCATCGTTTCTCAAGTTAAAACTGTAGAGGGGCCGCCATCTGTATTGTGGCCTTCTCATTTAGAGAGGATCAATCTGATGTTCACTATGTTGTGCACCGAAGCTCATGACAAAAGAAACCTATTCATCTTGAGATCTGTATATGGAACACGATCTGCAAATTGAGGCACTTCCGTGAAGACTGCAGATGTCGTCTATTTGTTGGTCAAATTATACCTACTGTGAATGTGTTGTGCCTTCATCGATTAGAGTTCCGAGTTGGGTTATCCACCAACTGGAGCTAAGAAAGCCGAGCAGTGGAGTAAATATATCTACAGAAAATCATTGCCAAAAATCACTGTCAAAGAAATCGCGTTGGAGGAGACTGATTCAGATGGTCGATTGTTCCTTTCCGAAGTTTGTTTCTAATATGTACGAGGGTTACATGAGATCTATTCAAATATGCACAATATGTATTTAATGGATCAATGTGCCCATATTCTCATTTGCATCAATAAATTGTGGAAATCGTGCCAACATGAAGAACGTTCAGTGTGGAAGAGGAGCTTTCATTTCTAGAGATATGCGTAGAAGAGTTATAGTATTCAGCACTGAGCCATCTAGATTGGCCATTGCAACATATCAATCAGTCATGGAAGTTGACTGTGTTTATGTTGAGATGTTTTTTGTGTATTTGTTTGTATTTTTGTGTACAAAAATCAAATAATGCAGAACCAAATATAGAACATAGTGACCTGATTCAAGCTTATAGTTCTTGAGTTCAAGATTTCAAAGATTTCTTATTTTTATCTTTGAAAAGTGTATTTTCATTTTTTATTTCCACGTGATCTCCATCACCAGTTTGGCCCCATTCAAAAGACAATCGATGGCAGTATACAAACCAATCTGATCCATGCATCGATCTTCCTGTCAACAAAATAAACCTTGCACTGATTGGCGGTTCAGAAATCCCAGGAAATTTGTGGCAATGAGATCTTCAAGAATATCGACGCCCTTGCATTGAACACCTGAAGCACACACATCACTGAATGGGTGTAGATAAAATGAATGCACGAACAACCACCGAGAAAAGAATATTGTCACGCATTTTTCCTCACAAATATTCCCAAATTAGTGCCACAATGCCATGCGAGCTCCATGCACCATCCATCGAGATGTATTTTCGAAGCTATAGTCAACACTTTGTCCAAATGAGATAGACCCCATGAACTTGCCTAAAAGAGAGATGTGTTTGCTGGAAGTAAAGATATTGACAAAGTGATTCCAGGTAAGGAGACTCGGAATGTTTGACACCTATGTATGATTCAATATAGAACCATCATTCTTTTAATTTTTGACACTGTTGATTAATATCATTGAATCCGATCTGAATGCTCAAAGATGTGCAATTGATTTGCTCTGGATGGGATTTACATGTACCACTGAAAATAAATCTACCACCACCTATACAATTTAAAGAATCCCACGAGTCCAACAATTCTTTTCTAGTTGTCTCAACAGCCATTAAATTTCCAACAATTGACATGGCCTGGCCTCCTCATCGACTTCAACGATTTGCTTGATTTCAACACCATTCTCTGATTTCCGATCTAGAAATTTTATATTTCTTGTATTTTCTATTTGATGAGCTGGACATGTTTTTTTTTTATTCATGTGGGCCATAGCATATCAATGAAGTTGAAAAGGGTGAAGAAGTACAAATTTTGAACAATTTTGAGATGTAAAACAATTTAAAGAAATGAGAGTTTGGTGCAACCTTTTGAAAAGGTTTATAAGTTTATTTTTTGTCACTTCAAAATTAAGTTTGATCTCTCATCAAAAAGAGAATCGCTCTTAAGTTTTAAGAGATAATTGTATTTGGGCGATGTGACAAGAAGACATCTTAATAAAATAAAGTTGTTTTCTTGTGTCCTAGATCCGCCCAAAATTGAATAAGGGGATCTTAGGAACGCCTTGCATTGTGTGTGATGGCGAATGATTCCATGAATGTTTTCATAATGTTTTTTGTCTAGTTTTTGACATAACTACACTTTTAATTTGTCATACGACAATACACACATGACCATCCAAGAAAGTTAATTCAAGAACACAATTAACGCTAGTGAAATACAAGAAATCAAAGCACATATGATCAAACATATGTGAAGAAAATTATCAAGAATTCAAGTTATCAACCACATCAATAATGGACAAATCAAAGATTTCTAACTCAACACATCATGGATCATTTGAAGTTAATTGTAACTTGCAAACAATGTTTGTTGTAAGATTACTTAATCGAGATTTATTGTAACTTGCAAATTGTCCTTTTGTAAGTTTACTTGTATTTTTGAAATCAAGTTGAGTTGAATTGAATTTTTCATAAGGTGCATTTTCAGCTGAGCCTGACACCCTAGATTCATTTTGAGTCATAATTGACAAAGATGAGTACTTGAAACTCAAATCATTGTAATACTTTGGGATGCATTTTCGGTGGTAACCAACATCCTCAACTTCTTGGAAGAAAGAAAGACAAGTTCAAGAAAACAAATTCAAGTGAGCGTGAAGTTCAAGCGAGTGATTCAAGTGAGAAATTTGTAGATAAGCCTTCTTATGTCGAGTCAAAATTGTAATAAGGATCTACCTGCACAAGGAGACCTCATTTAGTGTTTTTGAAATGGCTCAAAGTCTCAAATTATTAGAGTTACTGAACACTCTAATAAACACCACTGAATATAACACTGGGATATTGAACAAATAAACTCTTCAATCAGTTCTAACTTGTTTTCAAGTGACACAAGATAAAGTTAGACTTCTTCAATCTCTATCCCATCTATTGAATGATGAGTTGATAGATCTCAAAAATCAACAACTAGTGAATTGTTCTGAACTAGTTTTTGTTCAGAACAACCCTCTCTATGATGATGATGATGTTTTCAATCAACAACCAGTGAAGGAACAACACAATGATACAACTTCAAAATCAGTTTCAGACAAAGTTGAATCTGTTCATGAACCTACATTTCAAGAGTTTTCTTTGGATTTTAGTGAAGAAAACCTTTCAATGATGCATCAACATGTAGTAAATCCACTTCCACAGATTTCAAAGCTACAGGTTCATAATCCTCTTTCCAAGCCCATCATCAGACCTTGGGAAAAAATCATCTACAACAAGAATAGAACAGGACTTGGATATGACAAGTAAGTTACCTTTCATATTCCTGATTATTCCAGACCAATCAAGTTCCAAAGTGATGGGTTCCTTCAAGAAGCTTCAACTTCACCTGTTCAAGTTCAACATCAGAATGATAAGTGACAACATTGTAATCGAGTTGGTCACAAGGAGAATCAGTGTTTTGATCTCCATCCTTGCCAGCATTATGGTAAGAATAACCATTCCTCAGACAGATGTTCAATGCTGAAGAAACCTGC
>SNQJ01S0010021.1:17723-34103 GCA_010110895.2 Picea sitchensis | reverse complement strand
GGGGGAAGTACAATGATGTAACTCTCATGCACCTTAAGGGGGGGAGTTCAAAATTCTAGTGAAGATGACTCATGAAACCACTTATGGTCTCTCCTTTCAGCTGACAAAGGGGGGAATTGATGATGGAATTGAAGATGGTTTTTAGATAGAAAGTTTCGACAACAACAAACATCAAGTATGCCAGATGGGCATGAAATTTTCCAAATGGGAAACTACGGTCTGTAGATGAAATACTTTGGCATAATTATGGTTCAATAAGTTTAAGTTGAATCATATAGATTTTGATTTTGAGAAAAATGATGTGGATGTTTGGTTCACATAGATGGTCATTTGACCTAGCAGAGGACAAGAGGATCCTTCTGCATTGCATCTTGGCATTTGATTGAGTTGTTAGACTAGAAGTTGATTCACTTCACTTGGTTCTCTCTCATCAGATTGGAGTTTACATTAAGTAAAAAAGTTGCATGCATCATGGCTCACATGATTACATAGTGATATTTTCCAGAGGTGGCAGACTTTGGCAAGATTATGGTTCAATGACTTGCAATTGAATCATACACATGATACATTGGGATGTTGTTGGACACCTAAAAGTGTCAAGATTGGTTAGTGGTTATCCAAAAATCATCTGATACATGGTATCAATTGGTTAGTGGTCATCCCAAACCACAGATTGAGAGAGCACTTTCAGTGATACACTGATAGTAGAGTGGTGATACTACATGTTCACCAATTAGCAGAAGACATAAGATTATTCTAGCTAAAATACTTGGAAAAATGATCAAATTGTCAAGCAATCAGGGAATGTTCAGATATTGCAGTTGTTCACTTCCATATCTCAACTCTCTTCCAGTTCATTTCAAATGAACATGTTCAACATCTAGATTGGCGTTTTTTCAGGCAGATCTTCATTAAGGCTCAACTCAAGAGTTTTAGTATGAAGACATGGAATTGATAATAGTTTATTCTTTATTACTGGTATTATCGATCGGACTTGTGATTAAGGGGGTGATTCTTAGCCTATGGCTTACCTTTACCAATCACTAAGTCTAAATTGTCACCTATATTTGTATTATTCATTTAGGATATTAGTAATATACCCTCAAGTGATGACTAATGATTTAGTTAAGATTGCCTAGCCTAGTCATCATGCATGATTTTAGGATCTAGAGAAAATCTCTATATAAGGTGGCATCACCCATTGTACTATAAATATGTAACATTGGAGTGAATACAGTTTATGTTTTGGCTAGTGAGCCTTTTCCGCCATGTTGTTATTCTTGTCTATACTTTATCACAATTTAGCTAAGAATTAGGACACTCTATGTGAAAGAAAGACATAGGGATAATTGATGAACTAGGAACTTGAGTGATATTAGAAGGGAAGAATGCACAATTGGAGGATTCTAGAGAAACCAATAATATTTGGGAGATGTAGCAACAAGTACACTATATTCAGAATAAATGTAACATTTATCTTGTATCAATTTAGTAAGCCACATTACAAGAGAAGTTGGATAGTTTGGTTGAGATGAAAAAAATGAACATTACAATAGAACAAATCATTGAAGAGTCCGAGCATTTTTAAAATTATTGAAGAAAAATTGCCCTTTTATTTATGAAATGTGTATATATGTTGAGAAATATCCCCGCTACCACCACAAATCCAATCACCTCCACATCCTGTGCAAATAGATTTCACATTCTTCAATCCTAAAATTTTAGTGAATTAATCATTTCTGACAACCATGACTAATAGTACATAGACAAAATATTAATAGGAACATATGTCCTATGCTTTTGAAATTTTTTGAAATCGCATCTCCTCACTTCTTCAGGATGAATAAGGGTCTTAGATTGTGGGATGTGTTGGAGATGCCTAGTAGACTAGGTAATATGGTCAACTAAAATTTAATAGACTGAGTCGACCAAAAATATAGTCAACTAAACTAATTGGATTGGTTGACCATCCAAGGGTAGTTATGCTAGCTAAAGCTACTTCCTTGAATCTAATTTATAAGTATATGTAGATATGAGATGTATGTTATCGATTATTGATTGACCACATAATAATAAATACTACTTATTGTTGGTTTTATAGTTACTCTCTATCTATTTCCCCTCCTTCTATGTTTACATGCTTGTATATTACTTCGTTGTATATTATATTGTTGTCTACTATTAATTGTCGATATTCTAATCCCTTATATTACAACAATTGTGAACATAGATTTATATCCCAAACATATAGAATACTCTACCGGGGATTGATTCTTAGACCATATAAGAGAATATTCCTCATTGTTTAATCTCACATGACTCTTATATCGAAAACCACATAATTATTACATAGAGCTTCACTTTCCCGCTCCAAACCCAATGATATTGAATTTGTATAGCCCCGATTCCATAAATTTGGTGTTGTCTAATCAACCACATGGTGTAATCTATGCATTCCTTTCTCAGGCATGATCTCTATAATATCTTTAGAAAATATAGTTACTATATTTTTTCACCCTAACCATGGTTATTAACCTCTATCCTTACCTTTTTATCCATTCCCTATTCTCTAGTTCTCTAGGCTAATTGAGTCCCAATAAAAGAAAAAAATTGTTTGATAGCCTTCCAATACATTAATCCATTATATTCAATTTCTTCCTTGGGTTCCTATTCCAATCTTGAATGTTCCAAGCCCAATGTATTTATCTATTATGATTTTTTTCCCATTATCACTTAGATTTTAGAATTCTCTATAACATTTTATCTTCCATGGCATTCCCAAAGAATTGAGGATTATTTAAGAACCATCCTCTTCCTCCTTTGGGCTTCACTTTATTTGTCCATTTCACTAAATTGTTTCCTTCATTTCCATTTTTCCTAGAACCACTTAAATATGAAAAACAATTCCCCATTTGTTCATGAAATCCTTTTGGAATGAAAGACAAAGAGTGCCAAAAATATGAAATGGATTCTAAGACTCACTTTACTAAAGTTAATGATCCCCCAATTTGCAACCACTTGTTACACCAATTATTTATTCTAGCCTCAATTTTCTTTTTAAGCTAGGAACAATATTTCTTCCCATGTCCATTTGTATTCACAAAAGTGCCCAAATATTTGTAACCCTCGTGAAAGTTTATATTCTTGAAAGGGAAAAAATGAATCAACTAATCTTCAACTTCAGGTTCTCAGATTCTAGCTCATTGAATGAAATTCCATATTTTCAGATATCTATTGAGAAAACACCTTTTACCATACTATACATTATAAAATCTCTTGTAGGTTATTTTTTCCTATTAGAGATCCATTGTTGAATAATAACACATGATCTACAAATAAAATGTTTGTTAAGGATAAATTCCTACTAAACTTCACTCTAACAACATATCAACATATCCAAATTCACATTTTGAATCTCCTTCTAAAGACAATAGGGGCATGTTTTCTTTCACTTTATGCTTTTTATGGATTCCAAAACCCCCCTTCAAAACCTCGACACTTACATTCCTCCTTAAATATCCTACATGTTTTCTTCTTTACCCTAATGGAGTAGACAACCACTCTCTATTCTAGAAATCAAAATCTACATAATTTATAGGAAGGGTAGCATTGGTTGTTGAGCCATTGATTTACCAATGATATCCATAATTGGTGAAGAGTTAATCATCATTGGTGTCTCCTGATATCTTTGTGTATCATTCATATCTTATTGCTTAATTTTGGTTTAGATTGATGCTACTTCCTTTCGATAACTACTAGCACCTTTGGACATTTAAACACTTCTAGATCCATGTCTCCATCAAAATTCACCACTTTTATCTTTGGACTCTTGAGATCCAGAAATAAAAAAATTTCTTCCTTTCTCTCTCATGGTGATGACATCGCATTCTTTGAATCTACTTTTAGCAATTAGTTTCTCCTTGAGTTGTAAGACTTTTTGAAAGTGTGGTTGTGCACAATTCTTTAAAACATGAGTATAGATATAGCACCTTGCATACCTATTTGGGGATTTTGATGTAAACAATAGTATATAGATGTATTTTATCCTCAAGTACAATTTCAACAACATGCACCAACCCTTCCCGTAGGTCCATCTCAATTAGAATTTATTCTTGTAAAATCCTATAAAAAAATATAATTTTAGGACTCTTTGATTGCTTTCAATAATTCTAGACTATCTCGTATACTTTTTGCGATGATATCATTCAAAATTTTGATGGGTAATCTTAAGTGCTTCACCCAAACCAAATAGTTTGTTGTTACCTCCAAAACACACCAACCACCTCCACAAAGATAAAATTGTTAATCCTTAAAACCATCCCCTCAACACATTTTTCTACATCCTCCTCCCTCCTAAATTAAGACCCTTTCCACCAACATATCATTATATGAAAGTTAAACACAAGGTTGAATGCAAATTTGAATGCAATATATTAGAAATAAAAATCTAGACAACCCGTTAGGGAAAACAGGAAAAAAAAGAAAAAGGAATACCCATCAATAGAATTTACTGGAGAGATCACCATTTTTATCGACTTCTTGGTGGCCTTGCTTGATCCATATACTCTCTAACCTAAACTGTTTTCTACAACTCTGAATCTCTTCATCGTTGGAACCGATCTGAGCTTTGGTCTCCTTCTCGTCAGAAAATAGATTAAAGGGCTGCCAATCACATGATATACTCTCCAACCTAAACTGTTTTCTACCACTCTGAATCTCTTCATCGTTGTAACCGATCTGAGCTTTGGTCTCCTTCTCGTCAGAAAATAGATTAAAGGGCTGCCAATCACATGAGATCCCGGGTTCATCCTATATAAAATGGAAACTCGTCATTAGTCCTTTGTAATCCCTGATCTACATCACGATGAAATACACAATTAATCAGATAACCAAAAAAATGAATGGTGGGTCTGAAGGATAATATGCAGATCGGCTCCGCTATACCAACCTCGTATAAACTCTTGCCTGAAACAGAGGTAGTTTTCCTCCCAGACTCCCATCTTTTACAGGAATATATATATTGGCCCCGCTCATAGAGGATCTGAACAGAGGCCTCCTCTATCGAATTCAGATACAAGCTATGTTTTTCATCTGTTCCATGAAGTTTCTGATACCGAGGAATTCTCCCAGATCTGGAATAAATGATAAAAAAGATCAATAAAACAGACTACAGTATAATTTATGGCGATTGAATAAATCTCTATGCTCTATAATATATTACGAGGTTGATATGTTGTTGGGGTTGGCGTCGAATCCTTTGTTGAGCTTGGTTTTGTGCTGCGCATGCCGTGAATGTGAAGGATGCAGAAACTTTATTAACCACACATTCATCATCCACAGACATGGTGGCCTTACTTTCACTATCGACATCAATAGAACCCTGCGAGGACTTGCTGGTGCAAAATTACCAGGTCCTTCTTCATCATTCTCATATTGAGAAGCAGGTATTGTCTGAAAGCCACTAAAAGAAACTGTAGACATAGCTGCAGCAGTTGATTAGACCCAAAACAATCGAGCAATCAGACTTGATTAACAGTAACAATAAAAGGCAGCAGCAGACAAGTTAAAGAGTGAACGGGCATGGCTCCAGCAGAAGGGCTCCAAAATTTCTGAAACCATCCGTTAAGGCTTCAACTATATCAGTTACGCACTGACGTAATGATTTGCCCCTGCTTTCATATCTTCATCTTTAAACTATATAGGAAATTTGATCCTCATCTTTAATCTATCTTGCAAATTTGGAAATGGAGTGGGCTAACTAGGAGCAATCTTTTTTTCCAATTAATACAGTTTTTTTACTCGTTTGTTTTTAAATTTTTGGCTAATTTAGAATTCTGATCGATTTTTTGAGCATCTAGATTGATTTAAAATGGAGTAAAACCCCTAAGTAAGGTTCTGAAACACATAGAACTTTGATCTATGCTAAACTCAAACTACCCCAAAAAATTAACTGCATATTTTTATTTGACTAAAAAACAAATCTATTTGCTCCTAAATTAAATTACTCATTTCCTAATAGTTAGCTTACTCCTTTCCCAATAATTGTAAAAATATTCCAAAAATTTAATCAAAATCAATCAAAGCAAAATCAAAATTAATTAATATAAAACCAAAATAAAATAAAATAAATATATAAACAATTCCAATTCCTTAAATATCTGCCAACTCTATTCTACAAAATTTCATGCCCGAGATGAGCTATGAGCATATCAGTTATTATCATTAGAAATATAACCGTTATTGATTAGTACCTCCAAGATTGATTTTCCATTCCTAAACTTACCACTTCGCCTATCAAAACTATACAATTAGATTTATTTTTTTTAAATCTATTTTTTTAAATAATCATTCTCATAATCCATTACTTTTATAAATATGATGATGATGATTAACGTCCACTAAGATTTAATTGGTCTATAGAAAAAACTTATAAAAGACAAGAAAGATTACCCACAAATGACATAAAATATACTTCCAATTGAAATCACTATTTCCATATGTTTAAGGTTTTATTTGTATATTTTATAATTTATTTAACAAAATTTATATTTTTAAAATTTATTAAAATACTAAGATTCAAACTTTTAACTTTTATTTAAATTATATTTTACAATATATTAATGGAATTTATTTAATAGAATATAATATGGAAAAACATAAACAATCAACCTAAGAAGGAGGGGTTGAAGAAAATCACAACTTGAGAGATAGGATTAAAGCGCTAAAAGAAAAACTAACCAACAGTTTGACCCTGGGTAATATGGAAAACAAATTGGATATCAAACCCATCAAAGAGGAAATGAATAGGCTAATGGAAACCTAACAAAAGAGCATTGAACCTCATAATTTTTTGTATAAAAGAACAACAAGAAAAGGATACCCTAGAAATAGTAAAAGAATAATTAAATAATAAATCAAAAATTGATACAACTTACCTAATAGAAGAAAAGAGGCTAGGAAAAATAATTGATCACAAAGATAGGTTGATCCATGTGACCATCAATATAGCATACTTAGTAAATCTCTAAGCTTAAAAGGGTCATGCATATTTATAAATGAAGACCTCATTCCCAAAGACCAAGTTGAATTAAAGAAGGAAGTTCAAAAGGTAAAAGAAGCCAGGAAAGAAGGAAAATGGGCAATAATTAGAAATCAAAAAGTTATTGTTAGGGATAGAGACCAGAAGGATAATAACAAATAGGAATTTGGGACACTCGGGATCCTTTTTTGGAACTATCGTGGCCTTCCATTGCTCAAAGGTCATATGATAAGTTGGATCCCGAGTGATATTGATATTATCTGCCTAGTTGAAACTTGAGAGCATGAGGAGTCTAAGGTCCCTAACATAGAAGAATTTGTCTTATGGTTGACATGGAACAAAAAATCTCACCGTAGAGACATAGGAGGCATATCTTGTTATATTAGAAAGATCATTTCTCCTCACATTCAACTTCATAAGATTGACCCTCTCAATCATTACATTTAGATAGAAATTTCAGACACCAATACTAAGAAGATGTATATAGAAATTTGCTATTTTGCACCTATTAATTCTACTTTTTATAAGAAAAACATTCTAGATAACAATTGACCCTATAATAATTTAGAACAAGATATTTATAGTTTGAAAAATGAAGGTAATATCCTCCTACTAGGAGACTTTAATGCTAGGACTGCAAGTAAACAAGCTACTATTTAAAGTAATGAATCCAACCATAATCCTTTATGGCTAGATGAGGACCTTGTTTTATCTAATAGCTACAAAATAAGTTCTTAAGAACTAATTGAGAATTTGTTTAGTACTGAGTCGGTCAAGTTGTGCGGCTCTCGAGACCTAATAATTTGCAATAGAGTAATGAAGTGGCCAAACTCCAAACAAATGAATTGTATTTATGGGATAGGTAGTAGTGTTGTATATTATGTGATATCTGATATCCCCATTTCCAACCAAATAGAAATTTTTGGCTTTTTAAATGACCATGAGCCTAACTCTGATCATAAACCTTTAACCCTAACTCTAAACTTTTCCATGCATAGAAGCGCCATTGAAGAGAATTCTGCTAATCAAAGGAATTTGTGCTTTGACAAAAGTAAAGTTGGCATTTTATTAAAGGATTTAAATAGTAAGTTACATCTCACAACTTATAAGGACAACATTGAAGAACTCTATCATAATTTTATAACTACCCTTTCCACTTCTATTAATAAGTTCTCTTTCATTATGTCCTATAAAAAAAATAATAAAAATGACCATCCCTTGGTATGATAAAGAATGTAAAATTGCTAGGAAATCCATTAGGGATGCTTCTAATGAGTTCTTAAAACTTGATAAGATCAATACATACTAAGCCCTAATTAAAAGGAAAAAAAGGTAATATATCAATAAAAGGCAATAACAACTCTCACAACTATATAAGTTGGATCCTAAGAAGTTTTGGAGCCAAATTATAAAACACAATACTAAGGAAAATAATATGATTCCCTTAATGGACTGGAATTCACACCTTAAAAGTATTTACGAGTTCCTTAATGCCATGGACACCATTCCTATTGTCCCTACAAAGGAAGAAGTTTTTTCTTTAGAAGGCATAGAGTTCAAGGTTAAGCATCCTGCAAATGGAAAAGATAAGGACATTGAAGGCTACCAAGCTTAAATTTTTAAAATCGGAGGGCCAATCTTTATCCCCCACATACACAAGCTCTTCAATTTAGTAGTCCAACAGGGCTTCCCTAAACCCTAGACGCAAAGCCTCATTGTTCCATTTTTTAAAAATTGGGATAGAAACATTCCCTCTAATTATAGGACCATTATTATTAGCCCGATTTTAGCCAAGCTTTGTGGAATTATTTTGGAAAAGAAGATTATCCTTTGGCTATAAAGTCATGGTAAAAGAGATAAAGGCCAGGTCGGGTTTAGGAGATATCATTCAAATGTGGACCATCTTGTTACCTTTAGGATCATTGCAGAGGAGTTCCACAATACTAAAACCAATGTTTTTTGTTGTTTTTTTTACTTTAGAAAATATTTTGACACAGTTTCTAGGAAAATCCTTTGGAATAGGTTGGAAGAGATAAAAGTGTCTCTCGAGTTGAGGAATGTTGCAATAAGGATGTATGAGAATGTTATCGCTAAGTTTAAAAACACTGAGGGCTAGTCAACAGAGATTAACTGCAATATTAGAGTCAAACAAGGTTGTCCCTTGTCCCCTACCCTTTTTGGCATATACATTGACAAGTTAGAATATTGTTTGGAAAAAGCAGGTTGTGTCGGCCCTACTCTCATTGGTATAGTCATCAATCTTCTTCTTTATTCCTATGATATCTCTCTTATGGCATGGAGTCCCCATGATCTTCAAAACCAACAAAGAATCCTCAAGGAGTTTTGCTCCAATATGGGTATGACTGTTAATACTGATAAGACTAAATTTGTGATTATTAAATCCAATAAGATCCATTATGATACCTTCGTATATGAAAAAAACAACATGGAGAAACTGAATTCATACAAATATCTTGGAATGGATATTCACCACAAACTCAATTGAATTATAGCATTGAGAAAAGGATTATTGGGGGATGGAAATCTTATTATGGGCTTGAAAACAATTGTAAATTAGCTGATCTTTGGAGTTGGGATAAGAAGAAAATTCTCTTTGAAACTCTTATTACGCCTATTATTCTTTATGGATGTGAAGTATGAGGTTGTATTGTCTCTCGTCAATCCTGAAGAAAGATAGAGAAAATACAAAATAATTTTATAACCTATAATCTCAAAATTAAAGGAAATACGCCCTATCCCATCCTCCTAGTAGAAACAAGTCTCTCCCCCATTGAGAGCATGGCTATGACTAGATACCTAATGTATAAGAACAAGTTAAACAACATGGAAGACAAGAGGCTTCCTAAACTTTCTTCAAAATCGAGTCATAACCACCATCGACTGAAACGAGGATGGCATAAATATGCTCGGTCTTGGATAAACTATTGGGGAATCATGGAAGACACCATTTTGCAGAATAAAGATACTATTAAGGAAAACGTCAAATCAAAATTTAAGGAGAAAATATGGTGTGATAAAGAGTTAGAGGAAAAAATAAAATTAAGGTATTATAAGGATGTAATCAACCCTAATCTAGAAGATCAAAATTATATGTTGGTTTTTCCAAGTGTAAAGAAAAAAAAAGCAATGCTAAGATAAGAACAAATTCTCACGAGCTTCATAGTGAATTGGGGGTTCTTCAATTCCTAAAACGCCATGGGATGAAAGAGTGTGACACCTTTGTGACACTAAGAAGGTTGAAGATGAAAAACACTTTCTCTTAGATTGTCTAGCCTATACCCATATTATATCTCATTTTCAAAATATTTGTCACATTGCCAACCTTTCTATCCTCTTAACTCAACAAAAGTATGGTGATCTTGGAAATCTTATCTTAATGCTTTTAGAGCATAGAAACAAAATTCTAAATAATCGCAAGTAATCACTTACTCCCTTAAGATCTAATAGACCAATTATGTCTTAGTGGATGTTAATCATCATCATCATCAATATAAATTATATTAGAATATTCTAAAATTTTGTAATTAAATTCAAATTATATATAAAAATAAATTTAAAATTTAATTATTTCAAAATTTTGTATTAATTTAAATTATATAAAAATAAATTTTAAAATTTAATTTATTGTATCTATAGTAGAGTAGTTAAGTAGTTAAAATTTAATTTATTGTATTTATTTGTATTCATTTAAAATGATACTTGATTTGAATAAAATAAAGGTGAGTTTTGGAGAGTACATTTTATTTTTTCCAATTTTATAATTAAATTATAAAAATCAAATTAATTTATATTTTTTTAAATATAATTTTTTTATTTGTTTAAATATTTTTAAAAAAATTAATAATTTTATCTTAATAAAAAAAAATTAAAAACCTATTTTAAATTTAAATCTTGAAATTTTAAACATAAAATTCAAAATATAAACTCTAAAATTACAAACATATATTAATAATGTTTTAAGTATCAAGGGACAATCACACTTTGTAGGACCTTTCCAAAACATGATAACGTTGCGAATGGATTACAGATTTCCCTCAAATTTACAGGAAAATTGAAGTTGGGAGTGAGAATAATATATATTAAATAAATATAAAAAATATTTTAGATTACAATGTAGAGATACTTTTACATTTTAAATCTTATTTCAATAAAATTGAAGGTCAATAGAGGACAATGTTTATCCTATTACAACAACTACAATAAAACTACTAATTTAATTTGTGCTAATAATTATATGAATATATTTAACACAATAGTGAAACTTTAATATCCATAGATATTCCATTAGAAAATGAGAAACAAAATTGAAAATACATATATACAATTTTAATATCTTTTTAAAATTAAACTTTACATATATAAACTTTAAACATCTTTGTAAATTTGAAGCATTATTCTTTTTTTATTGCAAAAAGAAAAATGTTACTACTCTTGTAATATGAAAATACAACAAAGTTCAATGATATGGTTGGTTGATATCAACTCTAGAGTGGAGGAAATGCTAGTTTAGTCTTAGTTTTACAGTGATATTTTCAATAAAGATAATGAAAATATTTGTAAGAAATTATATATGTGTAATAATGAAATAAATATATTTACATTTTAATTTAATATAATTCTAATTTAGAGCTCCTCGTTTTCTCTTCCATTAGGAAATTGGTTCCCAAGCTCCCATTTCTTTGATGTTGAAGCTCCCAAAAAGCTCCCAAGTTCCCAAAAGAGTTCCCAACCAATTGGGGACATTCCCAACTAGTTCCCAAGCTCCCAGAACTTTGAGAACGAGTTTCATAGATGTTGGAAATGTCGGGAGTGGTTCTTGTGCAACCCGTTCAATTGTGGTTATTATTCACATGGTTAATGTTTTCATTGTTTTTGGATATGACATTATGGTTTCAATACATGATGGGTGTTTTTTTATGGTTATCTTTTATCGCTAATTTAGATACATCATTTTCCTATAGTTGTCGGAATTAGATTTTCTTTAGGCATGGTCTTTATATAGGCATTTCATGAAAATAAATTGGGTTTAATTACAATATGATAAATTATTGTTATGAGAATTTTTTTGTTTGCCTCCAACACACTTTCAAACACCTTTTTTTCCTACTTCCTCTATAATTTCATCCATCAACTTTGTATTTTATACCAACATGCCTAACACATAGATAGCATACAAGTTAAATTTACTTATTGATATGTATGTTGTTCATGTTGTTGTCAATTTATGCATCTAATTAATACAACACTTACCGTTTGTAACTATTGATCAAAGTTTATCATGGTCCACATAGACCACAATTTTAACACTCATTTATTTTTTCTTAAGTTCTATTGCATACATCAATGGTGTTTTTTCCTTTCTGGTTTCACTACACCCGATGCTAATTTTTTTGTCCTGTTATTTTTTCCTCAACCAATGGTTCATCTGTATTGTTGCCTCTTTCAAGTATTTCTTGTTGTTTTTCCCTGTACCATTAATGGATATATTGTTCTTGCATCTACTATTGTTTCCTTAGGGAATTTTGTTTGACCAATGACATTGCCCCTTGATTAGGAAGACCGATATCTAGTATCATTCCAAATTTTCTTTGCGAAATCAATAGATGATGAACTTATTTTGAAGAAAATATGGAATTCATTGTAGACATTAAAAATTGCTCGCTAAATTTTGCTCCATTTCCTCCCTCCCTCACTCAACCTAGGAAAGGATCCTAAACTTGATTCGGGAAATGATTAGAGCTGAGAACTCAACCCAAGAGGACCTCAAATGCAATCATGGGGAGTGTCACATCCTACAGGTCTAACACCTAAATCTCTTCGATGATTTGAGAAAGAAGGATACTCGTCATACCAAGATCAGTCATAGTCTGAGCTCTTGGTCCCTCCCTCCCCCGGGTTTTGTTAAAATAAACTTTGATGGTGCCTCAAAGGGTAATTCAGTACCGACGGGTTTTGGAGTGATTCTAAGACACCGTCAAGGGAAAATTCTTCACTACGCAGCATGGTATTTGGGATTCAATACAAACAATGTTGCAGAACTCTAGAGCCTACTTGGGGGGGTCAAGTTAGCAATTGGTAACAACATCTTCCACCTTATAGTGGAAGGGGATTCCCAGATCATCATCCAACTCATCACCAAAATCATCCATGGTTCACACCCCTCAAATATCTCACCCAGCTAGAGATTACTAGGACTGTTGAAAGAATGCAAGTCCCTCCTACAACCCCATATCATTATTATCCCCTCCCATGTGAAAAGAGATGCTAACAAAATTTCATACTATTTGGCCATAAGAGATTATCCCACCTCGAATGTGGTGCCACATAGAATAAGGATGCCACACAAACCTCAAGTGAACTCAACCATAAATATGGTTAGTTGTTGTCCCTCACCCCAGTATTGAATGAAGGGTGACCATAATAGCTTGTAGAGGAAGGGAGGACAACTCCCTCACGTCGTATTAATGGAGGTATTGTTGGTTAATGGTAGGAGGTGGATGTTGAGTATGAGTGGTTGCATTGCAGTCATATCCATCCCTAGGTTATCTATCCAACTTAGCCATGGTTTCCAACACTTCGCCTTCACGCTCAGTCACCTCGCTCTGCCTGAGAAATGGGTTTTGGCACAGTTGGTTCTCTTGGTTTTAGTCCAGTCAGTTATTTTCCCCCCAGAATTCGTCATGCTGAGAGATAGAGATAGAGGAAATACCAAACGAGGCCCTACCTGGTATAGTCATGTAGCCAGGAAAAGATTCTTGCATAATATGAAGCAGGCTCTTTCAATTTCCCAGACTCAACAAACTGTATGGCCTCATACTCCTCCAATGGCCTACATGGAGGAGGAATTCTTGGAGGAACCAATCTAGGTTCCACTAGAATCCATCCTCTACAAGGTCCCATATGACTACTTGTGCCCTAACACCAGTAAGGAAGATAGTGGTACAAAGGAGGCCATGAAAGATGCCACATGCATTGTTCAAGAGGAATTTTTCCATACGACCCCAAATACGTACATTCACCCCAGCACCAGTGAGGCATTTACAGGAGAAACGATGGCTATGGAGGGAGCCATTTTAACTATGCAGGAGGAATTTCCCATCTTGACACCTCCACCATCGAACATAGTTAAGGACTGCGACCAGGCTCCCCCCAGCTTCTTCATCCCGGAGTAGATGGAGATTATTTTTGACATCAGAGGTTATATAGCGGACCAACTTCATCGAGACACCCTCATCAGTAACCACATTAACATGTTGTTTGATGCCTTCTCGAATGCACCAGCCAAGCAGAGGTGCTCGAGATGCATGCAACACTTCATGCTCCAACCCAGCGACGACATCCTTCACAGCGGCACTTCGGATGACAAGCTTAATGGTTCTTAAAGCCCTACTAATTTCTTGTCAACCTAGTCTGGTACTTTGCTCATTTATTTCCTAGTTTTAATTTTTCATAGGTTCTTAGTATGTTTATCTTACACAGTCATTTTTGTTAGCAATATCATATGCCACCTACATTGGTTTCCAATTGGTAGGGAAAGTGGTGGATGCCCTTTTCTGGCTGAAAGAATAATAGGTGGCCACCTGTTTCAGTTTCCACTAGTTTTGCAGAACAAGTGGAAGGCAACTAACATGTATCAATTTTGTACAGTGAAATCTTATTAATAGGAATTACCTCTTTTTATTTACCAAAAAAAAAAATGGGTCATTAAATTATTTCTCAATTTTACAACCTATCATCAAGGAGAGAGATGGGATGAGGAGGATGAAATTACATGAAGCACTACCTTTCCCATATACAGTAGTTTTCTTTTATATTGAATAGTAATTTAATTATTTTAGATTATTAATTTACAAAATGGATAACAAATCTAATAAATAGTGTCTCATTTGAAATCTCAAAAAATGAAGTTTGATCCTTATTGTTGTAACACTGAAGTTTTCATCCTTGGATTAGCAATGTGTATTTGTATATATGATGGATTGCCAAGGTCCAAGTGATTTAATATGTAAAAAATGTATATTAAATGTTAAAAAAAAATATACATTATCAGTTGTAGATGGAGAAAGAGAGAGAATGAGTGCCTATGATTCGAGAATGGAGGGAAGAAAGGAAGTTTAGGCAGCTAAAAGGGGCAAAAGAAAAATATTAATATTTTATCCTAAGACTAAGTCATTGATTTTATGACATTCTAAGCCATATCAAACTTGGGAAGGGTTGTGAAAGTAGCTATGTGGGCTTCTTAGGGATTCATATGGTTAGTTGTGAGAATGAAAATATAAACCATGGATTTTTGTTGTTGGAGGGGAATTCTCCATCATTATACATGAAGCCTAGTCTGAATGCTAATATACCATTCCATTTTTTTAATGGACATATAGAAAAGGAACCCATGTGAGGAATTATGTATGCTTGGATGGAAAACTATTGCCATTGAGGAAAAAATATCCAAAACTAATAATCCCTTGAGTTCCTAGCAATGATATTGCTTGGCTAGTCTATGTTGTATCCCGGGAAAGAAGTGGGATAACTCAAGGGACGTCATTGCATAGAAGGGGATCCTATTATTTCCATTATGTATCCTAAAGAGGAAAGAGAGCTCATGAGTTGGGATTACTAATATAGTATATATACCATAGTAATGCACCTAACTTTAGTGACATTAGTAGGAACCGATCACTTGATGATGAACTCCATATTTACAGGATCTATCTTGAGTTCCCTCTACACCAATCGCATACACAAATACACCAATGATTGCTCAGAAAACTCACATTTATTAAGGTTAGTCAACAAGTGATGATTTTTTAGTTTCACCAAAACTTGCATAAGATGCACAATGTGCTCCTCGCAAGTAGATCTATAAACCAATATTTCATCCAAATACACTATTACAAATGAATCTAAATAGGGACACAATACATCATTAATCAATCACATAAATGTAGTTCATGCATTAAATAAATTAAATGACATTACCAACCATTCATATAGACCTTGCCTTGTCTTGAAAGTTGTCTTTTAGGTGTCTTATTCTTTAAGGAGTACTTTGTGGTATCTTTATTTGAGATCCAACTTAGTGAAATGCTTCACATGCTACAACTAGTCTAAAAAATCATCAATCATGTGTAGAGGGCACCAATTCTTTAGTGTGATCTTGTTTAAAGATTCGTAGTCGGTACACGTTCACCAAGTCGCATCCCTATTATGTATTATGATGATAGGTGACCCATAAGGAAAAGTGTTTGGTTTAATTACTATCTCCTCCAACAAGTACCACACTTGTTTCTTCACTTCATCTACTTCTAGAATAAACTATCTGT
>SNQJ01S0010020.1:425009-460748 GCA_010110895.2 Picea sitchensis | reverse complement strand
GTGGAAGAGTGTACATACTTCTGGGGTGTAAATACTTCATGGGGTATAAACACGGCTGAAAGCAAGGACCTCTGAATCAGGAAGATAATCAGGCTCCACAACCAACACCCACTGGCGCTTGGATTACGTCCCTGACACCCCATGCGGGGGATAATGACATGTGTAACTTCAATTCCATGTTTTGATTGAATAATATGTGTAAATTAAGCTAAGATTACAAATATATTGTACACAAAAATAATTTTAAATTTTAGCTAAGAATACAAATACAATGTACATAAAAAGAATTATAACGATTATTTGTTTTATTGGAAGCCACAAAAAATGAATATGGTTGTAATCTTGGTAAATGGTTGAAATTTTATGGATGGGGGGCTCTGTGGAAACCCTTCGTAGGCAGGCCTCAAATTCTACTTTCTAGGTTTCCTGGGGCTTTTCTCGTTGTAGGTTATTAGTAGACAGGATGTTCACGGAGAGGGATTGAGGCTGCAAACTGTCACCATGTGCTCAATGGAGGAAGATTAGGTGGATTATTCTCCTTATTAGCTGGAGGGAGTTCTGATCTAGCCGGAGATAGGTGGACATTTATGAAGTTTTTCCCCACAGAATATCAGGAGGAGAGTTTTGGTTAGCGATAGAAGGAAGATCGGGCCATGGTGGCTTCCCCGAGCCTTTCTTCTCAGTAGATTCGGGGGATTTCATTACACCGATGTTGCCTTCTATGTTAGGTTCAGAGGTTGGTTCGGGTTCTGGACCCCTGGTATCGATCATTGATGCAATAGACCATTGTTGGAACCCTTCAATGAGTAGTTCATTGGACGCCTCACCTCGCCCTTAGTCAGATCTAACATTATTGACAATTTTTTGTCCTAACAGTGGCTTCGAAGTTCTAAATCTAGGGTTTATGGAATCCCACCTCTTAGGGAATCCTCAGAGGGAACTAATATTTGGCACCCAAGCGCAAGTGGGTTTAATACCCTTCATCATTTTGTTTCTCCTATAGTTTTTACCACCATCTCCACCTCTTCCCTCTCTACCCAGTGGTAATCTTTCTTCATCGGGATTTATAGACTCCCTTCTGGTTCATTCGAGCTCGTTGAACCCCGTAGATGCTTGTCCGGGTCACTCGAAACTGCTAATTGATAAGGTAGTCAGGGGATCTCCTTTAAGGTCTATGGGATTATCTGATCAAAACATTCCCACTAGTCTGAGCCGAAGGAAAAATAAGTGTATCAAAGCGTGAGGTCAGCCTGCCAAACTGGTGTTGGGAGAAGAAATATCCATGTCCGAAGTAGTGGATATGACTCATTCGACAATGGTAGGGCATGTCGGTGGTCGATGGTTTGGAATAAAGACTCTGGAAATTTGGGCTGAGTCGCAATGGTCCAAAACCCTAGGTTACTTACCCACAACTCAGATGTTGATTAGAGGGTGATTTTTCTTCAAGTTTCAGAGTATGGAAGATGCATATTAGGTTTTGAAGAGCACTTGGAGCATTGATTCATCCCCAATTCTTTTTAAGAAGTGGACTCCAATGGTTGATTCCAATAGAGAAAGAATGAATGTCTTTCTAATCTGGGTGCGCCTCCCATGTCTTTCTGTTGAGTTTTGGACAAAGAAGAGTTTTAAGGTAGTTGGAAACACTTTGGGGACCTTTCTTGATGCACATATGTCATTTCAATCCTTAGGCAAGTTTATAGTGGCTCGAATTCTGGTTATGATAAATGTAAGGGAGGGGTTAGCTAAGGATTTGGAATAGGTGGTGGGGAATTCATCTTACATGCAGAAGCTGGATTATGAAGGGGTCCCCTTTCAGTGTAGACGATGTCAGCAACACATCCATGTGGCCAGTGATTGTATTTTACCTTTTAAAGGCCATGCCGATAGTTCTTGCACTCATTCAGCCAGGAAGAGTTTGACGTCTTCCGATGTGAAGGATTTAATGATCCCCTTGGAGATTCAGAGAAGACCAGTGCCAATTCAGTCTTCGGATGCAGGGATGGGGGATCAAATAGAGACTAATAAAAATCATAATCAATTGGCTATAACTTCATAGTATTGGGATGCAACATCTTGTTTATCATCGATGAACCACACTTCATCCCAGGTTCAGTGGCGAGACTCAGCTCCCTCTCAGGGTATGTGCACAAACTCTTCCCTTTCCATTAATATTTTGATAAATTCCTTGTCCCTCTTGGGAAAAGACTGGTTGGGTTCTCTAAAAAACCTCCCCTCATCACTTGAAGGTCTGGTTACACCTTCTTTTTCTGGTTTTGGATCCTTCCTACCTTAGTTCTCCTCAAATCATGGTGTTTCCCTAGCCCCTAAAGATTATGTTTTGGAGGAGGATGCATCCTCTAGGGATACATAGGATGAGATGATTGCATACAACTTAAGGAACTGATCTATTCCAGTGCCTCCTAATTTGTAATGCCGGGATGAGGGACTAGGAAAAAATCCTTTGCCCATTAAAGGGGGATATGGGTGGGGCCGTAAATTGCATATTTCCATTGCAAAAAATAGGGCATTGGTAAACATGGTTGTAAGGAAACAAATGTCGATTATGGGGGCACTTAGAGGATTGAAACCCTCATAAAGGGTTCCCCCATGAAGGTTCTCTCTTTCAACTATAGGGGTGTGGTGAGCTCCTCCAAAAAATCTACCCTGAAAAGACCGGTGGACTCCAATCTTCCCGACATAATTCTTCTTCGGGAAACATTGGGGGATGGGGAAGCAATTGTGAGGTTATTAGAATTCCTTTTCAAACAATGGAGTTTCATAGGAGTTGATGCTAGAGGCCATTTAGGTCAGATAACTATTGGCTGGAAACAAAATTATGTTAAAATACATAACTCTTAGAGTTTTGAGTCGGGGTTGAGTGTGGAGGCCTATATGGTGGATTTAGGGTAGGTTTTTCTATTTTTAAATGTATATGGATTGTATGCTGACATAATTCCTTTATGGGAGGCCCTTTTCCAGAAATATTTCTTCCAGAGTGAAGTTATTATTATGGGTGGAGACCTAAATTTCTCTATGGGAGTTTCCAAAGTTTGGGGACCAAAGGCTAGACCCAACTGACTCTCTGATTTTTTCAAGCACATCCTGGAAGAAAATAAACTTTCATGAGATTTGGATTCCGTAAAATTAATCCCAGCTTGGAGGAACAAAAGGACAAAAGAAGAAAGAGAAGCGACGATGATTGATCACTTTTTGTTATTTGATAAGCTACTGGAGAAGCCTCTACATTTCCGAAAGTGGATAGGTGTTGGAGGTGAATCAGACCATTCCCCAATATTTCTAGATGTAGCAGAAAGATAAAAAATCTTGCAAGTACTTTCAAGTTCAATCCAACCTAGCTTAAAGAGGAGAGTTTTATATCTCTGATAAAGGATTAATGGGTTCCTTATTATCCACAATCAAGGGAGAAGGAAAGGGAATAGTTGGTGGGAAAATTAAAGTGGGTTAAGAAGGCTACAATGAAATGGGCTCACAACAGAATGATCAGGAACTGACCTTTACATAATCAACACTACATGACATCTATGCTTATGAGGGGTGGGGGGTTGGGGTGTTACCTTTCACAGGATTCCAAAGAGGCTTTAATCAATTTGGAAAAGAAAAGAAGAACCCTCTTGGAAGAAAAGGAATAAGTATGGTGCCAAAAGAGTTGGGCCATTTGGTTAGAAAGTGCGGATGAAAATACTAAATTCTTCCAGGTATATGTAAAGGGCCGAAAAATATCCAACACTATCTGGAGTTTAAAGGATCTTTAGGGAGGGAAGTTTCCTCCTTTGAGGGGTTGGCACAACTTGGGAGGAGGCACTTCCAGGAGCTCTTTCGGGAGGATCATGGGGTCAATATAATATATGTTGTGAAAATGGCTTAGTTTTTTCCAAGCTTTGTAAATGAGGAAGATAACAGGGCTTTAATGGAGGAGGTTTTGGAGGTGGAATTGCAAGAAGTGTTATATAGTTTCAAAAAGAATAAAAGCCCTAGACCAGATGGGTGGCCTATGGAATTTTTCTTAGGCCTTTATGAGCTCATTGGCAAGGACCTTTTGCAAGTGGTGGAGGAAACTTGAAAGGAAGTACATATATATTCCATTATTAATACAACCTTCATTTCTCTGATCCCAAAAACTGATTCTCCAAAATCCCTCCACGAATTTAGACCCATGGCACTGTGTAATTGTATCTACAAAGTGGTGGAAAAAGTGATTGCAAGGATAATAAAATATATCCTCTCAGTGTTGGTATCCAAAGAACAATTTGGATTTCTGGAAGGAAGACAGATACATGAAGCCATCAGGGTAGCACAGGAAGGCCTCCACTCCTTGAAAACTAGGAAAGCCAAAGGGGATGTCTTGAAGATTGTCCTGTCAAAGGCATTTGACATATTCAATTGGTTATACATCAGGCTTCTCCTTACTCATCTAGGTTTTGAAGTCTGTTTCATCAATTGGGTAATGAGATGTATTACTTCAACATCTTTTGCAATTCTTATCAACGGTTCTACATCCCCTTTATTTGGTGTAGGGTGAGGTCTGAGACAAGGCTGTCCACTGCCCTCTCTCCTCTTCCTTCTCATAGCATAAGGTCTCAGCAGGGCCTTGGTTGATGCAAAGGATAAAGGGGACTTCTAGGGAATCCCGATATCTTCCACGCACAAACTCTCCCACCTTCTTTTTGTAGATGATGTTTTGTTATTCTGTAACGATAAGAGAGGTGATGCGGAAAACCTGAGTTCTATCTTGGATCTCTTTGGAAAGGCGACATGTATGATCATTAATGCAGGTAAATCCACCATGTTAGTCAATAACATGGAGGAAGAAGAGAAAAAATATTATTGCAATCTCTATCCTTTTGAATTAAAGGAGTTTGATGTAGGATTGAAGTATTTAGGCTTCCATTTGAAACCAAATTGTTACAAGAAGGAGGACTGGAACTGGTTGCTTGTTAAGGTAGAAAAATGACTTAAAATGTGGAGTTTTAGATGGTTGTCTCGAGCTAGGTAGCGGATCTTGGTCAAATTAGTTTTGGAGGCAATCCTAGTTTACTAGATGTCTCTTACATGGATCCCAAAAGGTGTATTGAAGAGGGTAAGGAAAATATGTTTTAAATTTATATGGGCATGATCAAAGGATCATTTTGTCCTCCCTTGGGTTAATTGGAGAGCATTGGCATTGCCTAAATCCTTAGGGGGATTGGGGCTGAAAAATATCTCTCTTTTCTCGAAATCTTTGGCTGTAAAATCTTGCTGGAGATTGATCATGACGAATATCTTGTGGAAGAAAGTGATAATTCAGAAGTACATTCATCTTGATTCCCTTGAGGAGTGGATTAGAAGACCAACCAAAAACCATCTAGACTACTCTATTATATGGAAGGTGGTTATACAGGCCTTTGATGTTGTGGGAAAAGGTCTATCTTGGTGAATTGGGAATGAAACAAAGGTTTGGATGGGTACTGATCCTTGGCCAGGAAGTGGAACAAATCACATCCTTCCTCTGGATCTGATTTATCATCTTAATTTTGGGGATTTTTTCTATCTTAATCATATTTCTGACCCAGACCATACTTCAATTTGGGTCCATGAGTGGAATGTCCATCACTAGGTGGGGTTAGGAAAGCCATATGCTGCGTCTTGGGAAAACTAACTCCAAGCCTTAAAAGAAACACATATTCGTATCTTGGATCAGGAAGACTAGTTGGTTTTCTAGCATGCTCCGTGTTAGCACCGCCATATTTCTTTCCATTTAGAGTCGGTTTCGAGTCACGTTACGATCCATGTGCCCAAACATGTGAAGTAAGGTACGTAACACCATGAGGTTGAAGTCAACAAATGGTCGGTTGGGCCTTGCAAATGGGAAGGGGTGTCAGAGTCGAAAACTATATATGTCGTACGAGCATGTCTTTTCCCAAAAGGTCGAATCCCGTTAAGAAGCCAATTTCTACGTACCCCGGTCGAGTCAAGTGGTTAATAAAGGTCGCGTCGACAAGTGAAATAATTATTATCAGTTCATCATGAAGGCCGAGGGAATGAAAAATCATGGCATTTGTATTAGACATGCCCACTAAACCGTATCACCTGCATTCCACACACGGGGATTTTCCATGAACAACCTGAAATTCGACTTGAAATATCTCGTTGCCATAAATTCATTGGTTTCTAGCATGTTTTCCTCTCTTGCCCGATTCGTTATAAATTTCATATGCTTGGCGTGCCCTCCACTCATAGAACCAGGCCTAAGATCTTTTCACAGTTCCCCCTTGCCAATCTAGTTGGTTCAGAACCGCTCGCTCGGTGCATTTGTTCAAAACGCTGCACGCAGATTATACCTTGGTTGTGCCATGGCGGCTTCTTAGAGCACAAGAAAGGGCACACAGAGTGACAAAACTGCGAGGTCCAAACCTTAAAGAGACTAGAATTCTTTCTCACCCATGGTGACCATTCCCAAAGACGCGGAAGAAACCATTCTTTCACCTGCAGAAGAGACCAGATCAAGTCGCGAAACAACAGAAGCAAATAAATTTATATAGGAAAGGGAGACGGAAAGAGCTCCCTCCTCCCAATAGCGGTTGCCTTAGAGGAGGGGCAGGTTGAGAAAGAATGAGGAGATCATGAAGGCTAAAGTTCCAGAAGGACCGCGTGTCGGTTTGGTAGCTGCAGAACTACTCAGACGCGTCATCCGGCTAGAACCTGTCGAGAAATCGAGCTGGGAATGTGGGAACAGAGCAAGGAAAGTAGACGTCACGGGAAAAAAGGAGGAAGTGCCATCTCAACAGTTGAAACAAGCAAAGCTAGCTATTGCCGAGCTTTATCAGGAGAACAAGAAATTAAGGCGACAACTAGAGACAAAGACCTCGGAAGCATCAGCTGCACAGAGTCATGTAGGGAATGTGGCATGGCTGAAAAGGCAGCTTAGAGAGGAAAAAAACGTTATTGTCCAGTTGCGAGAGGGGCAAATCTTGGCAGAGGAAAATCACACAGAGCATCCCAAAGAATGTGGAGTAGCCGAAAAGGAAATCTTCATGGCTCTTGATAGCACACCAAAAGAGAAATTTTAACGGGCGACATTTTCTTCACGACAGTTTTGAAGTGATACATGTCCTCTAAATCATTTTTCCATTTTGATAACAGTCGCGAGAATCGAACAACTATTTGCTGCGCACAACTCGCCAACAAATGTGCGCATAACAGAAGACGAAACCAACATTGCAGACAACAAGTTTTTAAAAGACACTTGTTCACTAGGATACCCGATCAAGAGATACAACGACACATTTTTCCCTACATCGAATTTTGATCGATGATCAGACCCTGTGGCGAACCTGAAGGCAGTCGTTAGTAGATAGGCGTGATTGTTTCCTACTTTTGGATAGTACCATGCGAAGAGCCTCTGGTGCATGTGGCACGTTTTTTTCTCGTTTAGGGTTAGCAGTTAAAAAACACGGTAGCCCAAGTGGCACCCTCGTTTATATATTTCATCTTTTCGATGTAAGCAGGGTTAGTTGGAAAATTGAGAAAACGACTGCCATTGTGTGTAATCTGAGTTTTTGACCGAAATTTAATGCAAAGGTCTTGTGATTTGATGAAAAGATTCTAGTTGTGATAGTCAGATGTATTGCGTCTCTTTCTTTGCGTATGTGTTTTCCGTTACTTTTTTATTTCATATCTTATACTGGATATTTCACGCCACTTAGACAAAACGTTTTCCTCTCAAGCTAACTCCGAATTTATCCACAGTGGCGCTCTTGAGTTACTTCGTGTGTTTTTTCTCCCGCCACACTTTATGGTTCACACTAAAGGCTGTTACTCGCCTAGCCTTCTCCTCTCGAATCTAGTCTTTGAGTCATTTGTTCCGTCTCTTCCTTAGATCGACCCCATAGCCTAAGTTTTACTTTTATGTGCCAATATAACTAGAAACCATTTTATCATAGGTGTCAAATCTAGCCATTGTTTTCAAAGTCATATCCTGCACAGATACCGCGCCATTTCTGAGAGATCCCTCTCCAGATCTGAAAGGCTAGTTTCGGGTCTCAAAGTTGGTTGAAAAAGTTACCTTCATCATCTGTTTACCAACCTAACATATTTACGGAGTGCTAACATTCTGGCGCTGTTGTCGGGGATGAAGTTGAAAATATTTTCCCCAGGAGAACGAAAAACGTTGCAGTTTGACCCCTGAGGGTAACAGAGGGACAAACACCCATACCGACTGAAACCTTTACCCTGGCGACTCCAGTCCAAAGAAACCAGTAGCCCCAACTAGCTCTACTCAGGAAACCTGGCTCCAAAGACATTTTACACCAGAGCGAATCCTGACCCAAACCCCTCTGAGCCTGTGTACGACCCTGAGAAGATTCTGTACAAGGTTAGAGAGAAGGTGCCAAAACCTTTCTATTTCCTAGACAAAAGTCCGTCCTTTCCCAAAGACGACGCACAAAGCATTGACGACCTTGATTTTGACGCACTTTTTGAGCAAACTCTGTTTAGGTCTAAGTCAGAAACCAGTTTGGACAAGACTGTTTTCGACCTAAAAAATTTCCAAGCCCCGGTGACAAATAATATCTCCCAAAATCCGAATCCCCCTAGGGCTATGGATGCCAGATTCACTCCCCTCATCCTACCGACCCAGTTACACAACTTGCCTTAGAATTATAGCCAAAGAATCAGACTCTATGATGCTGAGGGAAATGTTTCCGCCGAGAAACACCTGGACCGGTTTAACGACTTTGTCGACCCGGAGGAGGTAGATTACGTGGATGAAAAAATGAGGATTTTTTCATAAAGCCTTTCGGGAGATGTAAGAAAGTGGTTCAAAGCCCTCCCGCCCGCGAGCATTCGGGACGTTGTAGCATTCAAAAGGTCTTTCCTAAATAAATGGGGGGATAAGAAAAACCCTCTGCAACTGCTAACACAATACAATAACATGAAGAAAGTGTTTGAGGAAACAGTGCAGGAGTTCTCGGCTCATTTTTTTGAGGGTATACAACTCCATCCCTGCTGAAGTAAATCCCCCTCCCTATGTTGCACAGCTGTGGTATGCGGATTCCTTCGACAATGAATTTTCCCTACTACGACGAGAAAGAATATCGACGAGTCTAGATGCCATAATGAGTAACGCTGTTGAAGTTGAAGTGAACATGACATCGTCAGGAAAAATCAAACCGAGGTTCAATCCGAGCGACAAAAGACCCCAGGGAGACGCACAACCGTCGACGTCGCGGTCCTCAGATGACAAGTTCAACATGATGATGAAAACCATGGAAAAGTTGATGGAGAAAATGTCCGTGGGAAACATGCCTGTTGCACGAGAACAAAATGACCCACAACCGAGAAATCAGAATCTCCGGAGGGGTCAAATTCCTCAAATCAAGTAACGGGACCCAGGTGACCAGCATACAAGACCTCCTTCCTAGAACAACTATGCAGATGAGGATTTCGACCAACCTTTCGATGACTAGATGCATTGTTGTGATGATAAAAACCCGCGTGTGTTCCTGACAAAGAGAGAACATGATCGATATATGAGCCAAAACAAAGACTCCACGCTGGAAAACGATGATGGTATGATACTCGAAATAGATGATGCACCGTCTTGGGAGACAAAAGAATTCAGAAAAGGTTATCAAAATGCTATCATACAGTTCCAGAAGAGGTACAAACTCTGGAGTAAAGATGTACCGGCCGAGCCGCAACAAACAAACTCCGTAAAGAAGACTACAATGGACATGCCTTCCACGAGCCAACCGAGACTAGACAGTATGGCCAAGGATGTAGACGAGAAGGCGAATTTGAAGGAGGAAGTCCCCAAAAAGGCCCTGGAGACAGGCCGGGAGCCGAGCGAAAAAGAGGTAGAAAAAACCTATTCCCCTTTCAATTTCGAACATGAAGTGGCCAAAATCAAAATCTCCATCCCATTCAATGAACTTATTAGAAAGGGTGAGTATCAGGAGAAAATCATTAAAATGATGAAAATGGGAGGGACCCCAGATACTTTGAACATTCGAGACGACCACCCCACCATCTTGTTTGGTCTGCACGTCGAAGAGACGAGCAATGATGAAGATGTCCCCCATTTCTATGTCAGTCTGAAGATCCATGATCTGAACTTTCATAACGCCATTCTTTATTTTGGCGCATCACACAATCTCATGCCGAAGGTGGTCATGGACGAGTTGGGTTTAGAGGCACAAGACCATACAAGGACCTTTTCTCCTTTGATTCGAGGAAAGTCAAATGTTTGGGTCTTATCAAAGACCTGGTTGTATCGTTGGCTCAAATCCCCGCTAAGAACATGGTCATCGACATAGTTGTCGCAGACATACCCCCAAATTTCGACATGCTTCTCTTGAGATCGTGGGTTGCAAAGTTGAAGGGCACATTGCAGATGGATATGACTTACGCCACTATCCCTAATTTTGGCCATGACAGAAGGTTGTACAGAGAGGTGCTGATGAAATACATGGTAAGCAGCAAGACGCAACCCCACAATCATCCTATATACGCTATCGACACCGAAGTGGGTTCGTCTATATTCTACAATGACTTTTGCTTTAGAGAAGTAGGATCAACGACCACCATGACAGCTGACGAGAAAACCGTGCAGGAAACCATAGAGTGTGCTGACCCAAAAGATCGCACAGAAAACGGGGTGTTGAACATGAGTTTTGATGGTGCAGTTAGCTGAGAAGGAGTTGGGGATGGTATATGGGTGAGCCCCCCTAAAGCAAGCACAAAATTGCGTTCATACAAGCTTGCGTTTGAATTCACTAACAACATGACCGAGTATGAAGTGCTAATCTTGGGCTTACAAGTTTTGAAAGAACTAGGCATGTAGAGGATAGAAGCGCGCGAAGATTCTGAGCTGATCATAAATAAGGTGAAGGGTGTGTATCAGACCAAACACCCCAGACCGCAGGCATACAAAAAATGGCTTTGGACCTTCTCGAAGGTTTTTCAGAATATAACCCGACTGCTATCCCCAGAGAACAGAATCAAATCGCCGACATGTTGGCCAGCTCGACCTCAGTTTTCAAGATTCCCATTCTTCCAGATAAAAGATATGAAATCGAGGTTAAGCACAAGCCGATAATACCCGACAACATCAAACACTGGCAGGTGTTTGACGATGACAAACAGGTGGAAAGATTCCTCCTCATGAGCAATGAGTTCGTTAACACAAATATCGATGGGGAATCTTACGACGACGAAGATGAGGGCGCAGACGCATGCAGTGACGATGACCCTTTCCAAAATCAGATTGCAGGAAGGGATATAATATAGTTGAAGAAGAATATTATTCCGAAGGGGTTGGTGCCGCTAGAAAATATATTTGACGAAAATGATGTGGCTAAGAACCCCAAAATCACCGTAAGCACAAAAGATGTGGAAGACTGCAACATTGGGATCGAGGCAGAGCCTAAGATGGTAAAATTATAAAAAACACTTAGTATGGAGGTCAAGCAGGATTACATAAAACTCATGAAATATTTCCTGGACGTTTTTGCGTGGAGCTACGACGATATGAAAGTGTATGACACGAAGGTGATCCAACATGTTATCCCTCTCAAGGAAGATCAAAAACCTTTCAACCGGAAGCTGAGATGGATAAATCCCCTGTTACTGCCACTGATTGAGAAAGAGGTAAAGAAGATTTTCGACACCAAAATTGTTGTTTCCTTAGGATTCTCGAAGTGGGTAGCTAAACTAGTACCCGTGAGAAAGAAAAGCGACGAAATTAGACTGTGCGTAGACTTCCAAAATTTGAATAAGGTGTCTCTCAAAGACCACTACCCCCTTACCAAAATGGACTACATATTGCAAAAGGTAGTGGGATCTCAGAAAATGTCCATGCTGGACGGTTTCTCAGGATATAACCAAATCATTGTCCACCCAGACGACAGAGAGAAGTCAGCCTTCACCACTCCGTGGGGAACGTTCATGTACGCTAATATGCCGTTCGGCCTGATGAATGCTGGTGCCACCTTTTAGAGGGAATGGACATCACGTTTGCATATGAGAAGGACAAATTCATCATGATTTATCTTGACGACATCACAGTGTATTCTACCTCCAACAAACAACATCTCAAGCACCTGAAGAGGGTTTTCTAGAAGTGCAGAAAGTTCGACATATCACCGAATCCAAAGAAATCTCATTTCATGGTGGAGGAAGGAAATATTTTGGGGCACATCATTTCCAAAGAAGGTATTAAAATAGACCCCACCAGGGTTGAAGGGATCTTGAAGATCAACACCCTGCATAGTAAAAAGGAGGTACAATCTTTCCTGGGTAAGGTTAACTTTTTGAGGAGATTTATCCCAAACCTGGCAGAAATCATAAAACATATAACTTGTATGCTCAGGAAGGGAAACGAGATTAAGTGGAACCCAGAGGCTAAGAGGTCCTTCGAAGATATCAAAATGGCTTCTACTAAATCCCCTGTGCTAGCCAACCCAGACTTTACGAAGGATTTCCTCCTTTTTTCATTTTCCTTGGAATACACTATTGCCGGAGTACTGTTGCAGAAGGACGAACAAGATTTTGAGAAACCCATAGCCTACTTCAGCTGGACACTACGTGACACTCCCCTAAAGTATGACATTATGGAAAAGCAAGCGTATGCCTTAGTAAAATCTTTGAAGGAATTCATGACATACATATTGCACTCCCATGTCATCGCCTATGTGCCCAATAGTTTAATAAAGGACATCTTGACTCAGCCTGACCTGGAAGGAAGGAGAGGGAAGTGGATAGCAGCCATGTTAGAATACAATCTTGAGATCAAGTCGACAAAGCTGGTCAAGGGATAGGGCCTCGCGAATTTGATGGCGCAGTCGGACTGCGACGTTGTAGGTATTAACTTCATTGCCGATCTGTCGGAGTGTCCTCAAGAAGAAAAAGCTGCGTAGATGCCTCAATGTTTCATTGATTCTCCATGGTATGCAAACATCATATATGTATTGGAGAATATCCAGGCCCCTCCAGGCATGAGTAAGACAAAGGTAAGATTCCTCAAGGTTAAAGCGGTTAAGTTCTGCGTTTTGGACAATTCATTGTATTGGAAAGATCCCGGAGGAGTACTGTTAAGTTGTTTGCTGGAAGACAAGGCGAAAAGGGCCATACAAGAATTTCACAGAGGCGACTACAAAGGGAACCACTATTGGAAGACCACCACGCACAAGATCTTGACGGTGGGTTATTACTGGCCGACGATTTTCCCTGACATATCTAAAGAGGTCTCCAGCTGCCACGAGTGCCAGATTTTCGATGGGAGGAGAAAGCTACAACCCCTGCCATTAAAGCCAATCTCAGTCGAAGCGCCTTTCATGCAGTGGGGCCTAGATTTCATAGGAGAGATAAACCCACCATCCTCCGCGTAGCATAAATGGATTCTCATGGCCACCAATTATTTTACGAAGTGGATTGAGGCGGTCCCCACAAAGCAAGCCACCGATGTGGTCATCATACAGTTCCTGGAGACAAACATCTTGTCAAGGTTCGAGTGTCCTGTTAAGATCATAACAGATAATGCGGCCACATTCAAGTCTAAAAGGATGGAGAAGTTTTGCCGGGATTATAACATAACCTTGGGGCATTCCACGACATATTATCTGGAAGGAAATGGGTTAGCGGAATCCTTGAATAAGAGCCTGACCAAGATCATCAAAAGGCTCTTGCAAGACAAGAAGAGAGCCTAGCATAAGAATCTTATCTACGCGCTCTGGGCAGATTAGATTACCACCAAAAAATCCATATCAACGTCACCTTTTCAGATTGTTTACGACGCAGACGTGATATTCCCTACTGCACTGGGATCGCCCGTCAAGAAATTGTTGCAAGAGCAGGAGGCTGAGCCAAATGATGCACAGATGAGGATAAACCAACTGATTCACATGCAACAGGTAAGGGAGCAGGTGTATAATCGATCTCAACTCCATCAGGAGAGGATAAAGAAATCTCTTGACAAACATTCCAAGCAGGAATATTTTTAGGTGGGAGATCTGGTGCTGAGATGGGACACGAGAAATGAAGATAAATGAAAGCATGAGAATTTCGATCACCTTTGGACAGGGCCGTACAAAATCAACACATACTGTGGGGACAATGCTTATTTCCTAAAAGGACTGGATGGAGAGTGTCTTGGTTGGGGGCTTGTAAATGGCAGGTTCCACAAACGTTACCTAATGAAGTAAAGTCTGTTTGAGTCATTTGTCATTGTAAATAGCCATTTATTTTGCATCGAGTCAGTAGGTCAACAGAGAATTGAAGCCTGAAGTGAAGGCCCTAAGTTTATGCTGAAGTCTTAGAAGCTGTGTCAACGAGTCTAGTTTTTTTTTTTTTTTTTTTCTGTCCGTCATTTATCTTGCTTTATGTCTAGATGTCGAATAAAGCCCAATGGTCAGGCACCTGGTCTACTGTTCTTTGCTACCTCACAGGGAGGATAACATCCCCGTTGGAGCTAGCTGTTAGCGCCACCATTTTTCTTTCCATTTAGAGTCAGTTTCGAGTCACGTTATGATCCATGCGCCCAAACATTTGAAGTCAGGTACATAACACCGTGAGGTTGAAGTCAGCAAATGGCTGGTTGGTCCTTTGAAATGGGAAGGGGTGTCAGATTCAGAAAATGTATACGTGGTATGGTCATGTCTTTTCCCAAAAGGTCGAATCCCATTAAGAAGCCAGTTTCTACGTACCCTGGTCAAGTCAAGTGGTTAATAAAGGTCGCATCGGTAAGTGCAACAGTTATTATTAGTTCATCATGAAGGCCGAGGGAATGAAAAATTGTGACATTCATATTATACATGCCCAATAAACCGTATCACCTGCATTCCACATGCGGGGATTTGCCATGAACAACCTGAAATTCGACTTGAAATATCTCGTCACCATAAATTCATTAGGTTCCAACATGTTTTCCTCTCCTGGACGATTCTTTATAAATTTCAGATGCTCGGTGTGCCCTCCAGTCATAGAACCAAGCCTAAGCTCTTTTCACAGTTCCCCCTTGCCAATCCAGTTGGTTCAGAACCGCTCCCTCGGTGTATTCGTTCAAAACACTGTGCGCAAATTATACCTTGGTCGCGCCATGGTGGCTTCTTAGAGCATAGGAAAGGGTGCACGGAGCGACATAACTGTGAGGTATGAACCTCAAAAAGACTAGAGTTCTTTCTCACCCGCGACGACCATTCCCAAAGACGCAGAAGAAACCATTCTTTCACCTACAGAAGAGACCAGATCAAGTCACGAAACAACCGAAGTAGAGAAATTTATATAGGAAAGGGAGACGACAAGAGCTCCCTCCTCCCAACAGCAGTTGCCTCAGAGGAGGGGTAGGCTGAGAAAGAACAAGGAGATCATGAAGGCTAAAGTTCCAGAAGGACTGCGCGTCGGATTGGTAGTTGGAGAACTACTCAGACGCGTCATCTGGCTAGAACCTGCCGGGAAATCAAGCTGGGAATGCGAGAACAGATTAAAGAAAGTGGACGTCGCGAGAACAAAGGAGGAAGCGCCATCTCAGCAGCTGAAACAAGAAAAGTTGTCTATTGTCGAGATTTATCAGGAGAACAGGGAATTAAGGCAACAACTAACGACAAAGACCGCAGAAGAATCAACTGCACAGAGTCATGGAGGGAACGTGGCATGGATGAAAAGGTAGCTTAGAGAGGCGCAGAACATTATTGTCTAGCTGCGAGAGGTGCAAAGGTTGGTAGAGGAAAAGCACACAGAGCATCCCAGAGAATGCAAAGCAACTGAAAAGGAAATTTGTGTGGCTATTGCCAGCGCACCAAAAGTGAAAGTTTAGTGGGCGGCATTTTCTTCACGACAGTTTTGAAGTGATACACGAACTCTAAATCATTTTTCCATTTTGATAATGGTTGTGAGAATCAAATAGTTGTTTGCTACGCACAACTCTCCAGCAAATAGGCGCATAATAAAAGACGAATCCAACATTGCAGACGACAAGTTTTTAACAGACACTTGTTCACTAGGATACCCGATCAAGAGATACAACGACACATTTTTCCCTACATCGGATTCTGATTGACGATCAGACCCCGTGGCAAACCTGAAGGCAGTCATTAGTAGACAGGCGTGATTGCTGCCTACTTTTGGATAGTACCATGCGAAGAGTCTCTGGTGCGTGTGGCACATTTTTTCTAGTTTAGGGTTAGCAGTTAGAAAAAAGGGTAGCCCAAGCGACGCCCTCATTTATATATTTCATCTTTTTGATGTAACCAGGGTTGGTTGGCAAATTGAGAAAATCACTGCTATTGTGTGTAATATGAGTTTTTGACTGAAATTTATTGCAAAGGTCCTGTGATTTGATGAAATATTCTAGTTGTGATAGTCAGATGTATTGTGTCTCTTTCTTTGCGTATGTGTTTCCTGTTACCTTTTATTTTATATCTTATACTGTCTATTTCAGAATGAATTTTCAAACCTGTGGATTCGTTGTACAACACCCCTTGTTCGCACCACTTAGACAAAATGTTTTCCTCTCAAGATAACTCCAAATTCGTCCACAACGGAGCTCTTGAGTTACTTCCTGTGTTTTTTCTCCCATGACACTTTACGGTTTACACTGAAGGCTGTTGCTCGCCTAGCCTTCTCTCAAATCTAGTCACTGAGTCATTTGTTCCGTCTCTTCCTTAGATCGACCCCATAGCCCAAGTTTTACTTTTCTGCGCCAATATAACTAGAAACCATTTTATCATAGGTGTCAAATCTAGCCATTGTTTTCAAAGTCATATCCTGCGCGGATACCACACCATTTCTGAGAGAGCCCTCTCCAGATCCGAAAGGCTAGTGTCGGGTCTCAAAGTTGGTTGAAAAAGTTACCTTCGTTGTTTGTTTACTAGCCGAACAGATTTACATAGTGCTAACACTCCGCATGATGGAAGCTACACCCCAAAACTTGGTTACATCCGATTAACCATTGAGCTACACTTACAGGAGCCCTCCTGGAGGTGGAAAGAAATTTGGAACGTTAAATGCCCTTTAAAGGCTCATATCTTTATGTGTTGTATGATTTTGAATCGAGTTCCCACCTGAGCTAGAATGAAGAGAAGAAAGATTGAGGGGTCGGGATGGTGTCCCCATTGCAAATCCAATGGGGGATTTTTGTTTCATCTCTTTCTAAATTTCCCCTTTGTGCTTCAAATCTGGCATGAAGTTTCTATTAAGGTGGGTCAGATCTGTTCTTGGCAAGGACAGTCGATAGAAGAGGCTTGGAAAATATGGGCGTCAAACACCTCCTACCGCAACATTAATGCAATTCCTCTTTTAATCATCTAGGAAGTATGGCTGACCCGAAATTACTCTATTTTCAAGGATAAGTCCACCATTCCTAAGATCATAGCTGCTCAAGGAATAAGTATTTTGTCTCACTTTTTCCGGGCCAAAGTTTTGGGTTCTCCCTAGATATTTCTAGAAGCCATAGTGGATTATTTCAAGCCTTGGGCATACTTTGATGGGGCGTCTCAACAAAATGGTCTTGTGAGTGGAGGGGGATCCATTCTCTTCCTCAAGGAAAATCATGTTTTGAAAATGAAAATGGGATTGGATCTAGGAACAAAAAATTATGCAGAGCTCATGTCCCTGAAGCTCTTATTAATATTTGCAGGGGAAAAAGGAATATAATCAATCCAGATTTTCGGTGATTCTTTGAATGTTATCAATTGGGAAGACCCAAAATTGTCATAATATTCAGTGACTTACACTTCTTTAGGAAATATTCAAACTTATGGATTTTTTTGAATCCATCCCTTTTTGACATGTGTACATGGAACTCAATATGGGTGCAAATACACTATCTAAAGCGGGTCTTAAATTGGAATTGGGTCAGTGGATGATCACAGAAGAATCCCCTGGGGAACATTATGCATATTATTACATGGCTTTTATTGATCCTCCGATCAATTTTCTAGATGCATCCTAATGGTTTTTGTAAGATTCAGTCTGCCTTTTTCTTTGTGTTCAATATTGATACTCTTCACATTCTTACTTGATGAATATCCTTCCAATTTTCTCTTGATTCCTTCAACTCATAGCACAATTTTGTATTTGGTCATATTTATCACTATATATAGGCTCTTTTACACAACCTTCATCGTGCAACGACTGTATATTTTGTTGTTTTTGTTTAGTGGTTTTGTCTTGAGTACATCTTCTATCTTAGACTCATGAGAGGAAAATACATGGACTCCATGTATTCTACACAACGTAATTTTCATTTCAAACTGATGGAATACAAATTACATAATTTTCCAAGATTTTTTTTTTTTTATAATGATACGTGTAACTTCAATTCCATGTTATGATTGAATAATATGTGAATGGTTAACCATGCATGTAGGTCACATAGTTAGTGTGAACACACAAGTAAGGTCTAAACATAAAAATCAACACACAACCATCTCTATCTTTGAATTAACTTGTTATTATTAATAATAAATAAAGGTCAGTCACAAGGGAATTGAGTGCTTAAACTCATGATCTTATGGGGTGTGAGAACTTACGATTTTTTTCAGTCTTTTTTATATGTAGTTACAAATATATAATTCCAATACAGTGCAAAGGTTGTTTCATATCTATCAACTTCAAACCTTAAACCCCAACCATGAATGGGCTAGAAACCACGAACTTTGCTACATCTTGTTGTAAATAAGACAATGCATATAACATACATACAAAACACCAAACCATTTTATCTAATCCCTTTTTTTTTTATCCCAAGTAAGGTCCTTTGTTTTCTAAAACGATGCAATTTTATCATCCAAAGGTCGTAAAAAATGACGTTGGATATCATGACCCTACTTTCTCTCACTTATAGAAATGAAATGTTAACATGACAAAACCACAAAACCATGTCTTAAGAGCTTCATAAACCGTACTTTCTCCCACCTTCGAGAGTTATCGTGTAGTGCGAGGTTTTCAGGATCCAGTGGTGGACGTAACCCCATGAGACGATGTGATGTAAGAAACTCAAAAGTCGCAACAACATGGTCGCTGGTGTGACTCAACCCACAGAGCTCTCCCGTTAGATTTTCCACAACTTTTTGTAATCATTCAACAAAACAACGAGAAAACTCCAAAATAATGAGTAGCAAGATACAAACATATAATGATATATAACCTGTACGGATGGCACACAAACAAATTTAAGCAAATAAATAATATAACGTGTAGGGATGACACATGGATTAATTTAAATAAATAAATAAAACGTGCATCTTGTCATTGGTTGTATGGAAGAACAAGTTGTCGAAGATTGAACACTCCTTGGGATTGTTAATTTCCCCACAAATGGATCTCATCTTAGATTGTTAATTTTTCTCACAAATCGCTCTCATCCTCAACCCCTCCTATGAGATTTGAACCTATGACATGATGAAGACTAAACCCAACACAAACCAACTACATCTCATGGATACTTGACCATAAATATTGCCAGAACTTAAAAAAATAGAAAAATATAACACTATCAATCCACTTACAAAGGTAAACCATATCATTAAAATAACTACCATGTCATTAGAATACCAATATATCCATGACTATAGTGTCACTTTATTAGAAGTTATAAATTTACTTGTCACATAAAGAAAAATTGACACTAATGTTTCAAAGCTTTATGATTTTGAAAAAAACATTGCATTTTAGCTTTTAGGGATCCATTTCGGGTTTTTAAATATATATGCAGGATTGCCTTTTGAATATGTTCGTAATACATATTTTATTCCTCAATCATATAACGTGTAATGTCCCTTTCCAAATGATCTCTCTAGGAGATTGTCTTAATAGCCTAAGTGATTCTTGTAGGCTATAGTTAGTGGAAAAAGAGGATTGATTAATTATTTAATGTCATCAGGGAGAAAAAGTAACTTTTAAAAAGTTACATTGAGTAATTAATTATAAAAAGGTGTTTTTAAGTGACTTGAGTTTATAGAGTCACTTTACTTTATTAAAAAGGTAGAAGGGTAAAAAAATGGTGAATGAGAAAATAAAAGAGGAATGAGGGCGCCCTCTCTCATTATGCATTGTTATTTTCTAAAAACTAATCTTGGGAGAGCTCTTAGGATGAAAAACCCTAGAGAAGAAGATTGAGATTGGGTTCGGTGGTGAAACTATCCACCCTAGCCGATCGTAGAGGAGAGATAATTCAAATTTCTTCATTGTGCTTCAATGTGGCTGAGCATTTCATCATTTGGTAGTTAGGTTTCATGTGTTGGGGTCGATTTTGCTTGAGTATGGAGATTTTTGGTTTGTGGTTACATTTTTCTTGAGTTGGGGACTGAGTTACTCATCTAGAGGCCAATTTAACTTGTTTCTAGGTCGATTTCTCTCATCAGGGTCGAGTTCTGCTGTGGCTGACCAAATTTCTATTGTAGGAGAGGCTGAGTTCTCTGTTGGAGGTTGTGTTCCCTTGCTCGAGGTTGATTGGGCATAGGTGGGACTAATGTTTGGCCATAGGGACTAAGTTTCCCTTTTTGGGGTGAGTATTTTATGTTGGGGTCATGTTTCTTGGAGGAGGGTTGATTCACTTGTTGTTGGGGACGATTTATAGCTGCTAGGAGGGTGAATACAAGTGGTTATCATCTACAACCTGTCAAATTCTGAAGCTGCTACTTATATATTGGCTAGGCTGATTTCCTTCATCTACATGACTATTATCATCAACTATGGTCGCTGCACTATATTGACACCTACAATACTATTTATCTTAGTACTTGCAGAGGCAACACACAAAGATATAGACCCATTTTTTCATTGTTTGTTACTGTATTGTTTTGTTGGAGTTTCCCAATGTATTTTGTTTTCATTGTTTCCCACCTAATAATGTAATGTACCAACATAAGTTATTTTATTCAATACTAGGATCTATCTTCCTTTTAGAGATTCTCTAATAGGACAAGGCCATGTAAGAACTTTCATTAATGGGTTATCCATTTGATTGCATTAAATTAATGTTTCTATTTTCATTAAAGTTCTATGTACATATTTAATCAAGTTGCTTGTTGCACCACTTAACTTTTTTTAAATTTCCTATTTTTTTTTTTTATATTTTAAAAACTAAGTAAAAATTTGAGAAGGATCATGCAAATTGTGAGATATCAGATGGTGGCTACTATGAATTGAATAAGAAAACCAAGGATATTAGCATGCAATAGGTAGAATCAAGTAAGTACCAGGACAACTAGCTACAACTAACATGCATTATTTAATGTTGACAGAACTCTCCCGTTGGATTTGCAATAAGACCTCTGCAATAAGACCTCAAAGTCTGACACGCCTATTTGTTCCACTACCAAGTGTCGGACTTAAGTATCGCAGTTTCATCAACACATGGGAATGTTTTTCATAATCCCTAGACATGTTGGAAGGGAAACCTATCATTTGGAGGTCGAAATACTATCTTTCACCTTGAGTTTTTGGCCTTTTTTTAGTATCATCGCTCCCCTGCCCATATACATAGGAGGATGAACCCTTATCGTCACTCCTTTCTTTGTTATAGGGGAGTGATATTATCACCCTGTGCTTAATTCTAGGGGGGCGATGAAATAGTTGCAACCATTATGCCTTATTTTGAGAGGTTGTTTCCAAGAGATTTCAATTGGTTAGGGGTTGGCTCGAGCTACCCTCTATCCAAGGCAAGGCCAATCTTGTTTGTTCATCTAAATCCTCATTTGATCTAATCATCTTCTCAAATTATCCTATGGTTGTGATGCTTCAACTCCTATATAATGGAGACCATTCTTGGGTGAAATGAAGGGAGGAAGACAACTTCAGAGCACCATACTTATGACCTTGTGACATTCAAAGGGATGGAAATAAGAGCTTAGAGGAGCTGTTGCAACATCAACGTCAAGGTTGTAAATGCTTCATTAATTATTTCTTTCCATACAATATAACTTGGCCTATTCCCCTCATGCTTATGCTGTTCATTGTATGCATGTCTATTTTTTCTTAGATTGATATAGATAAATCTATTTTTCTTAACAATATATTGTGGGAGAAGGAAGTGTTGTTTTGTCTCTTGCGGAGTTTCTCTTGCATTGGGAGCTTGGACATCAAGATTAAGGGTTGGAGCAATGAGGACAACCGACGAAAAGGAGGTAGGTCATCTATCTCATTCTCTCATCTTCTCTTCTCATTCTGCTTGTATGCATATATAATAGATTTAAGGGGAAAGTAGGGAACCATTTGTTACCTTCTATCTTGGATAAGGGGAGTGTTGATCCAAGGGGGGTTTCACTTGTCCATAGGGGAAACTTCTCCACAACACAAAGGAGATGGCAAACACGATTATATTAAGAGCATGCTATTCATGGATAATTACTTCTCCATAATTTTCCTTGGATGGAAAGTAATGGCTCAATACATGCATTATTATCTTAAGATCAATCTATTCATTTATATTTAAAAAAAGTAAAATTAAGGATTAATTGACACGTGATCAATGAGTATCCATCTTCAATGCATTTACTATGTATGTTGGAATCGACCTCACTTTCCTAAGCTACATGTTGCAAGACTTCAAACCACTAAATAGTCGTGATGCATGGTGGGAAGGTTCCTCGATTTCGATGATACATGTGTCATGCATCGATAAGCTATGAACATAAGACAAACAAGCGAGATATAGCTCCCCCTTAAAAGAACGCCTTTGGCGTAAAAATCAATAAATTTACTGTTACATATATATAATTGGTTTATTATTTATTTTGATTTTATAGATATATTTTTTAGATTTGTGATAAGTATTAGGGTTTCCACATGCCCTATATATGTTCTAGGCAATGAGTCTTAATACTTTTTCAATAATTAGTAATGGAGGACCTCGAGTTAACTAATTACGGTGAAAGTGATGCTCTGAGTTCAATATTGGTATTTAGATCTCATCCAGAGGTGAATGATATTTGGAAAAGGACAAAGTCAATAAATGATGACTTATGCTTAGTTGACTCAGATCAAAATAGGATTATCTTGGGGATAGTCAAAGATCATGTGGTTAACGAATGGGGCTTAGGTGGGGTAGGTCAGGTAAGGGATATTGATGCTAGATACAAGGAAGTTAATTGTCTTGCGAAGAATGTAGGGCTATGTTGTTTGGAATGTGCTAGGGTTACCTCCATTATCCTGCTTTCGACATCACTTGTGAGCCATGATTTTTCGCAAGGAAACACTTTATATTCCTTTGATGAGAATGGGAGCTTTTTTCAAAGGGACGAAAAATCTCAATAATCACTCGCCAAAACCTAGAGAAGAGGAGATGTTTGTTAGTAACTCTAAAGGAAATGTAGGTAGAAACCCTAATCAACAGGAGAATACATGTTAGTGAAGGTCCTGCAAAAAAGAAGAAATGAATAATTTTAGAGCCAAATAGATTCAAAATGGTTGTTGGCATAGATCTGGGAATGGTTGAGGTAGAAGGGATGATGGTGAAGGTGCTTGTTGGAATATTCATGGGGAAATATGTCAGAGGAGAAAATTTAAAAAGGATGGATGGAAGAAGTGTGGAAGCCAGTTCTAGGGTATACCCTAGATTTTCACCTGTTAGTTTGAGGTTGGATATGTTTTATGTTAAAAAGTGGAAGATACACAAATATTCTCATGGGGAAATATTGGCTACATGCTCTTTCTCGGTTGGTTCTTCACAGATGGAAGCTATGCTTTGATCCTAGAATGGAGAAAACTTACATGCAACATATCTGGCTATCATGATTTCCAATGGACTTGTGGAATATAAGGATTTTGGAAGGAATTGAAAACTCATTGGATCATTTTATCACTCTAGAGGATGATTTTCTCTACAGGATAATTACTAGGTAAAATAAGACTGTAGGGTTTTTAAACTACTTGTAGAAATTGAATTAAAAGAAGGACTTCTAGTTGAAATAGATATAGAATGAGGCCCATGATTTATGACTTATAAATTGGATTTCTAGAGAATTCCCTTTAGTTGTGTTTCTTGGAATTGGATAGGCCATTTATGGGAGGATTGTGAAAACCCTACGAGGGGTTTTGTGAAGAAGAAGAAGATATGGGTTAAGAAACATAATTTCCTTGGAGAAGCAAGTATTTTTCTAGAGCTCTCAAATGGAAGAATTTAAGGTGGTAGAAAGGATTTGGAGCCTCAATCAATCTATGTAAAAATTTTGGTCATAATCCCTCAAATTGCATGAAGGTCATGGAGCCACTTCGAGTTACCAAACTGGCATCTCAAGTCCAAATTCTAGCAATAATGGGTGAAGGTATGCCTAATCCAAGTCCTCCTTTATTTTTTAAAGGTATACAACAAAACCCCCTTTTTTATGGGTGGGTGGGTATTGATCCTTTAACTATTGAAGACCCTAGAGTAAGGAACCCTAAGTCCCTTTACCCCTCCTATAGGAAGACTAAAATCATTGAGATCCTTAAAGATAGTTCCTTGCGGGTTGAAGACCTTTCACTGTCTGGATTAGTGAAAGAAGAAAGTGTTCAGATTCCTAAGAGTGTTTTGGAGAGGAATTTCTTAGAATCCCTAAAGCTTGAGATGAAATTTAGGTTCAAAAGGTCTCTCCTATGAAGGATTAGATCAAAGAAGGTTATAAGAAAGTATATAAACTCATTATAAAATCCTCATATCAACTAAGATCAAAAAATGATTTTTTGGAAGATTATGGGGTTCTAGAAGGAGGGATATGTTTAAACCAAGTTAACCTTAATTTGATAGGAAGGAAATATTATATAAATATAGAAAAATCTCAAGCCAAGAAGGAAATAAGGGAAGGGAAGCAATTAACCACTATTGGGGGTCGTTAGAGAAGGTAAGACCTAAATCCATATTTTGGAATGATCATTTTATCCCTAAATACTAGAGGGGTTCAGGGTGCTCCCAAACAATAAGCCATAAAAATTCTTGTAGTTATTTATAATCCAAATGTATTATTGATTCAATAAACAATGTGTTTAGAATCAAAAGAAATAGTTTTTATGTCATCTTTTCTAAAAGAATGGGGTTTCTGTATGGTGGATGTTGAAGGTTTTTTAGGAGGATTAGTCAAAGGATGGAATTAAAAAATTGACAAAATATCCACAAATGTTCTACATGCGAGTATAATTAATGAAGTGAATTCCATGGAATTGGGGGAGGGTATATAGAATTATTAATATATATGGATGCTACAGGGACCAAAGGAACTTCTGGAATGGTTTAGAAAATTTATATTTACTGAAAGGTAAAAATATCATTGTAGGAGGAGATCTCAATCTCACTCTCATCCATAGGGATATTTGGAGAGAATCAACATGATGTGATCCCCTTGTTGATTACCTTTCTCACTTTTTTGAGTGTTGTTAATGTGTTTTATTGTCACCCATCAACTAGAGTGATTTTAATTCATACTTAAACTGGAGATCAAATTTCAAATTTTGGAAAGTTCCAGATAACCTTCACCTATTGATCATGAAGACCCAACAAGTTTTAAAAAATCAAGATCAGTTTCAATGTTTTAATTCTTCTTTGCCGAGGCCAATGGGGATGGTTTCTCTTTTCAACAATATACGATAAAAAGAATACCCAAAAGAAACAAATTTGTTGTGATCATCCTCTCATTGGATAGCCTTATGTTTCAACTTCATCCAACATTTTATAGAATAAAAAACAAAGGCCTTACACTTGAGATATCACCATCCCCTACCCCCCCCTCTATATCAGTATTGCCCCGCCCCTCCATTTTAGGAATTTTATCATCTTTTTTCCCCTCCATTTTTGGAATTTTGACTTATCTTACCTCCTTACCTTGCATTACTTACCTCATGTCCTTTTTACTTAGCCATTTTACCGAATCACTCCTTCTCCACTTCCTCCTTTACTTAGTCATTTTTCATGAATGCGAGAGACGTGGATGTAGGAGACCTGATTGCAAGAGACCTAATCTCATCCCTTGACATGTGGGATACCTCACCTCAACCCTTCCCATAACCCTCATTTTCAAAATCCTCAAATTGTACCCACATTTTTGTGTCACTCAAATTGCACTAGTGTGACTTAGTTAATTTTATTGAGTTTTACACTTAGTTCATTTCTTCACATTTTAAATGCGGAATGTGGGAGCCCTCATTCCCACAACATTACAACCACTATGTTTAACACTTAGTTTATTTCGTGACATATTGAACGACAAATTCCCAACACTTAGTCATTTTAACTAAGATTTACCTTTCCTCCACATTTCCAATCCTATACTGAACATGTGTCAACAAAAATACAACATGTACGTGACTTGTAGTGCTGCAACATGCGTATGTATATGCCCTATCTGTTATGTAGCCCGCGTATGTACACGACCAAACTATTATGCAGCTTGCGTATGCCTTCTGAAAACTAGGTTTTTCTTTCTTTTGAAAACTAGGTTTTTCTTTCTTCTGAAAACTTCTGACCCTCTACAACTTCTTTCACATAGATCTACAACCTGTCACTGTATCAAGACTGTAACTGTACCCTGGGCATGCATCCTCATACATAACCTTTACCCAAGGAATATATCTCTCTCTCTAGTCATGTGCCATATAGGTGTGTGTAATCATGAACAAGTATAATTACCCTCACATGATCTAGTGATCAAACCCTTTCTGATATTCAACCTCTCAATACATCAACCACTTCACAAATACAATCTCTCAACCATGTACCACAAAAACCCTTAGCCATATGCCAAGAAATACAATATGTGCCTCAACAAGAAGTATCAATGATAAATATACCAGCACTGTATTTCTGTATATCTGACTTGTGCAAAATTTTCGATGCAACCACTAGTCTCTCTAGGGAGAATCCTCAAATCTCCATAACCATTTCTCATGCATACATTAAAATCCAACTATTTATAGAAATAAGACATACCTTTTGATAGATATGATATATCTGAGCACTGTAGACCTTCCTGGGAGCTTGATCTCAGAATCTAACACCTTTGCATCTTCATCTTTTCAAGTTTCCATGACTTTATCAACATGTACACACCCTAATACACTACTAGCCCACATACACACACACCCTAATACACTGTCAGTCCGCGTATGCCTCAATATGTAGGCACCTTATACACTGTCAGCCCGCGTACGCCTCCAAAAATAGGGTTTTTTAGTATTCGCTGTAATTCCGAGAATTTCACCGTCAACCCTTTGTACTACCTTAGACTTTTGCAACTTCAGATGTATCAATGAGTACTTGCAATAAGCCTCACACAACAAAATATATTCAATGTGTTCAAGTGTGATTTAATTAGAGAGCCTTACCTCTTATTTATAATTTCATGTAGCATTATACTTTCCTTATTTTAGGGAGTTCTCCATTTACTTTATTATTCAAACAATTTCTTTTGCAAACACTTTGACTTTTAGGGGCTTCTATATGACTCATGAGGGTTCTCCAACTTCACATGGCCATAACTCTCTAACCGTGAGGAGTTATGTGACGTTCCACATACCATAGAAAGTGGCATGACAAGCACTATCCATCTAGGATAGTTTCACTGATAAATTCATTGACCTTCATCTCATTATTCCACCATTAAGAATGGGTTCTCTAGCCATCTTTTAGGATAACTCAACCCGCAAAGCGTTTTCCCGTGATTGCTTTCACCATAAGGGGACCACTTTGGAATTCATCCATTTGTACTTCTTATCAACCATGACACGACAATAATGAGTCATCTTTACATCAAACAAACTTGGGTCCATTACCCAAACCTTTGTGCTACCAGACTTTCTTCAAGGGTTGACATCAATGACAAACAACCTTAATCAACAATATCCCCCTTTGTCATTGATGGAAACACTCTAATGCAATACTAAAATCATGCTATGAAGTACTGAAGTCATATCACGCATGCTCCCCCTAGAACCATGCCTCTATCCTCTGCATCTATGTGAACATTTCTCCCCTTGGAGTCATGCCTATGTCCTCTACATCTGATAAATCTCTCCCCTTTAATCATCAATGGAAAAGGTATCTTTCCATCTGAGGTTGCTCCCCCTAACTGAATTGTCCTCTTTATGGTGCTTCCTTGTGTACATCTAAGACATATATGATAAACATTCAAAAGCATTCATTTTGGAGTAGAAATAACTAGGAGTCTCTGGCGAAGATACTCAAAGGCTTCTCGTGGAAGTGGTTTTGTAAAGGTGTCTGCCACTTGTTCTTTTGTGCCCACATACTCAACTCTGATGTTCTTTTCTGCAACATGTTCCCGTAGAAAGTGATACTTGATTGGAATGTGCTTCATCTTAGAGTGATCACCGGGTTCTTTGAGATATTGATGACACTTGTATTATCACAATAGATTGGAATGGGCTCATCATACTCAGCCTGTATATCTGTCAGAGTTTGTTTCATCCAAAGAACCTATGTACAACATGTTGTTGCTGCAATATACTCTGCCTCGACTATAGATAAATATACTGATGATTGTTTCTTGCTTAGCCATGATACTAAACACTCACCCAAGTAGAATTCTACTCCATTGGTGCTTCACCGATCATCAATACAACCTGCCCAATCTGCATCAATGTAGGAAATAAGTGATAGATCCTTTCCTTTTGGATACCATAATCCAAACTCTTCTATTCCTTTGAGATATCTGAAAATCCTCTTCACTGCTAATACATGTGATTCCTTTGGTGCTGCTTGAAATTGTACCACCATTCCAACTGCCTGCATTACATCTAGTTTGGATGCTGTCACATATAGTAGGCTACCAATCATTGACCTGTATTGCCTCTAATCTGTAGACTTTGAATCATCATCTTTTCTCAACTTGCAACCGGTTTGCAATCTTCCATTCTGAACCTCTTTAGCATTTCTTTGATATACTTGGTTTGTGAAATAAAAATTCCTTGGTTGCTTTGACGTATCTTAATGTATAGGTTTCTATCTGCACTTCCTTTTCTGAACCCTTCCTGCCGTAGATATTTATCTAGTCTAGAGTACCATGCTCTAGGAGCCTGTTTTATACCATACAAGGCCTTCTTTAATTTACACACATAATCTGCATTCTATGACAACTGAAATCCTTCTAGTTGTTCAATGTAGACTTCTTCTTCAAGTTCCCCATTCAGAAAAGCTAATTTTACGTCCATCTGATACACTTTAATATTTTTGGAGCATGCATAAACTAAAAGCAATCAGATTTCTTCCATTCTATAAACTGGGGCAAATGTCTCTTCAAATTCATTTCCTTCAACCTATGAATATCCTTTACATATCAATCTAGATTTGTTCCTTGTAACCTGTCCATATTTATTCAATTTATTCATGTATACCCACTTTGTGCCGATCACATTCTTATCCTTTGGTCTTGGAACCAATTCCCAAGTGTCATTTTTCTCTATTTGATCCAATTCTTCATCCATGGCTTTATTCCAAAATTCATCCTTGCTGGCCTCTTCAAAACAGGTTGGTTCAATTGTAGATGTGAGTGCTAGGTGCGTTTGTTCTGGTGAACACATTCTTCTTCTAGTCTCAACTCCTGCATATTTGTTTATGATAATCTGATCTGAAGGATGATTCTTCTGTACTCGTCTGCTATGTGTCTTTGGAGGCACTTGCTGAACTTTCTCTTCTACTTCTATCATATCCTCTTCATCTTCCCCTTCTTTTTCATCTTGTGTTTCTTCTTCGTAATGCTGTTCCATTGATTCATCTTCTTCTTCCTTTAATTCTTGTCTATCTGTTTCATTAATTGTTACGTTGATGCTTTCAACAACTTTTTTCAATCTTAGGTTGTAACACTTGTATTCTTTCCTTGTACTTGAGTAACCAACAAGTACTCCTTTGTCCACACAAGAGTCAAACTTTCCCATTCTGCCATCTTCTTTTTTGATGTAGCATTTGCTTCCAAAAACTCTGAAGTGCTTCACATTTGCTGGTCTTCCTTTCCATAGCTCGTAAGGAGTTTTGTCAGTATTGTTTCTGAGCATTACTCTGTTTTGAATGTGAACTACTGTATGGACTTCCTGTGTCCAAAAAATATCTGTCAATTTGGAATCCATTAGCATTGTTTGAGCCATTTCCTGTACTGTCCTTTTCTTTCTTTCAACAACTCCATTATGTTGAGGTGTCCTAGCAACAAAGAATTTCCTTTTTATTCCATGACTGCTACAGTAGTCCATAAATTCCTTTGAAGTGAAATCTCCTCCATTATCATATCTCAAGCTTCTGACTTATTCTTGAGAAAGCAAACTATAGTCATTCTTGTATAATCATCAACTAATAACATAAAGTATTTATCACCTTTTAAACCCTTTGTTTTAGTTGGTCCAACTAGATCAATATGCACAATTTGCAGTGGTCTTGTCATTGAATATTCCTTTGATTTGAACTTGGTATTTGTTTGCTTTCCTTGTTGACAATGCTTGCATAAAGTGTCGGTTGGTTTCATGATCTGGGGCATTTCTATGACTGCTTCTCTTTTGCTGACTTTGACAAGGTTATCAAAATGTATGTGACCCATTCTTCTATGCCATAGCCAACTTTCATCTTCCTTTCCTAGACAACACTTTTCATTTCCAATTTCACTTAACACATATATGTTGCTTGAAGTTCACGCAGCTGTAGCAATCAATTTTCCTGAACCTTCTTTTCTTATCTCGCACTTTTTTGAATCAAAAGTAAATTTATGACCTTGGTCACGCATTTGACTCACACTTAGAAGATTATGTTTCATATCTTCTACTAGTATAAAATTTTCTGCCTTTGTATTCTTGTTCCCAATTCCGACTGTGCCTTTTCCAATGATTTTAGCTGAATCATGATTTTTGAAGGAGACTGGTCCATCTCTTTCCTTTCTTAATGTAAGAAACCTATCTCTATCACCTTTCATGTGTTTTGAACAACCACTGTCAACATACCAACCATGTTTCTTATGCTTAGCTTGTAGAGTGAGTGTGCATTCTTCATTGCTGCACTGATTCTTCTTTCTTATCCATGTCCTTTTCTGAGGTTCCTGTATGTGATTGTTGTTGTTCTGTTGTGGTTCTCTAGGAGGGATTGTCATTCTGCAATCTTTGGCCATGTGTCCAAAGTTGTTACACTTGTAGCATTCCACTTCAATGCTCAATGATTCAAACCTGTTGTAACTTCTTCTTTGTGTTTCAGTAGGCCTTCTTGGAAAATCCTTTTGTGTATGACTTTTAAAGTTGTTTATGTTTCTGTTGTTAGCTCTGCAATTTAAAACTTTATGTCCAAAATTATTACATGCATAACATAAACCAAAAAAGATAGTTTGATACCTAGGAGTTGAATATATTCTGAAAGGAGGTGCTCTTATGAATCCTTCTTCTTCCTGATACCCATCTGTTTATGTTGGTCATTGATTCTGAAATCTGAACCTTCTTGGTGGAGGAGTGTCCTTGTAATTTTGTTTGTAGACCTTCCTATCCTCTTTGTTTGTTTCTGCATAGCTTTTTGGATATGTTTCTTGTTCTATTGTTTTGGAGCTTGATCCCTTTTTTGTCTGATTGTATCCAAGTCCAGACTTGTCATGATTAGGCCTTTGACTGCTGATAATTTCGTTCAAAACTTTTGAGTTGTTCTGCATATTTTTCTTTTGAAGATCCTTTCTTAATGTGACAATTTTTGCTTCCAAATTTTCAATGATCTTGTCTCTTCCTTCTAGCTGTTCCTTGAGTGCTTCTTCAATTCTTTTATCTTCTTCAATTTGAACCTTCAAATTTGTGATCATTTTTTCTAATTCCCGAGTGTCTTCTTTCTTGTCTAGTTCCGCTTGTAGCTTCTTGTTTTTCCACTTTTTTCTTCTGATAACTTCTATGGAATTCATCAATTCCTCTCATTAGTCAACTTCTGCCTCTTCGATTTCTTCTTCGACTTCTTCATATTCTACTTTAGAGTCTTCTTTATCAGAGTCGTTTACTGCCATGAATAAAACTCTTTCTGTCTCACTGTCACTGACTTCATCTTCATCTGATGATAAGATGTCTTCTTTGGTGTATACACTTTTCTTGAAAAATTTCTTTGTGGTTCTTTTGCCTTTATATGTTTGTTTGATTTTTGAGTCACCTTCATCATATATCTTTTTCTTATGAGGACATTTGTTAGCAAAATGACCAATACCATCACACTTAAAACAAATTAAAGGAAGCTAACCTCTGTACCTACTATCGGTTCCCTTGTTTAGTCTTTTGACAAAGTTTTCCACTTCTTCATCATCTTTTGAGATGTCACTATTGCTTCTATGTTATTTTTCTTGTTGCTTTCCCTTTTGCTTTGATATTTTGGATGCTTTGAAGGCTGCATCTTTTACATCTGGATTTTCCTGTTTAGTTCTCATTTCATATGCTGTGAAGATTCCATGTAGTTCATCCATGCTTATTGAGTTCAGATCTGCTCTTTCTTCTAGTGCTGATATCTTAGGATCAAATCTCATAGGAAGAGATCTTAGTACCTTTTGAACAATTACTGATTCTTTGATTTATTCTCCCAATCCCATGATTGCATTTACTGTTTCATCAACTCGCAAGAAGTAAGCTGAAATATTCTCATCTTCCTTCATCTTTAGTTGTTTGAATTAACCTTTGTAAGTTTGAAGCTTTGTTGCTTTGACTTTTGAATCTCCTTCATAAATGTTTTGACATTTGTCCCAAATCTCTTTAGCAGATTTACAATGTGCAAATTTGGTGAATACTGATTCTCTAAGACCATTCAAAAGTCCATTTGTGGCTTTGGAATTATTTTGACCGAGTTTTATTGCTTTGTCATTTGTCGATGGAACTACTGGTGCCGTGTATCCATCTACAATTGATTGCCAAATTTCAAATCCCTGTGCATGTATATATGCTTTCATCCTTATGCTACAAAATGCATACTTTTGTCCATCAAACTGTGGTATTCCATTTTTATACATGTTGTTGCTCTCCATGATCTACCTTTTAGTGTTTAAACTTATTTCTGAAGGAACCTGCTCTGATACCAATTGTTGGATTACTGAGAGGGGGGGTGAATCAGTAATAAAACAATTTAATCCTTTTTAACCATATAATCCAAGTGAAAGATCAATGTATCATTATCATCCAATAACTATAGAGTAAATAAGCAATGAACAATCATACACATACACAATACACCAATGTTTTACGTGGAAACCCAAAGTGAGATAAAACCACAAAATACTTTTTCTTATATGTCTTGAAGAATTACATTCATTGGAACCACCAAATTCCTTTGTTTTCCAAAAACAACTAGAAGGAGGCTTCAACCCCCTAGTTTCTCAGGCTACAACTTGAGGGAAGCTCCAACTCCCCAATTCTTCGACTACAACCAGAAGGAGGCTACAACCAGAAGGTGGCTACAACCACCTATCCTTGCCTCGTCCAACCACCTTGAAGTAGAAGTATAATGATGAAACCACTGTCACACTATCATTGTGAGATATACCAATGTACAACTGTATCAACCTGTACCACTGACCTGCATCCAACCTGTACAACTACCCTGTAATCAATCTGTACATGTACTGAACATGTCTAAAAAAAAACACAAAATGTATGCGACCTGTAGTGCTTCAACACACGTATGTACACGCCCTATCTGTTATGCAGCTCGCATATGTACGTGACCAAACTATTATGCAGCCTACATATGCCTTCTGAAAACTAGGATTTTCTTTCTTCTGAAAAATTCTGACCATCTACAAATTCTTTCACATAGATCTACAACCTTTCACTGTATCAAGACTGTAACTGTACCCTGTGCATGCATCCTCATACATAACCTTTACCCAAGGCATATATATCTTTCTCTAGTCACGTGCCATATAGGTGTGTGTAATCATGATCAAGTATAATAACCCTCACATGATCTAGTCATCAAACCCTTTCTAATATTCAGCCTCTCATTACATCAACCACTTCACAAATACAAGCTCTCAACCATGTACCACAAAAACCCTTATCCATATGCCAATAAATACAAGATGTGCCTCAACAAGAAGTATCAATGATAAATATACCAACACTGTATTTATGTAGATCTGACTTGTGCATAAGTTCCCATGCAACCACTAGTCTCTCTAGGGAGAATCTTCAAATCTCCATAACCATTTCTCATGCATACATCAAAATCCAACTATTCATAAAAATAAGACATACCTTTTGATATATATGATGTATCTGAGCACTGTAGACCTTCCTGGGAGCTTGATCTTAGAATCGAGAACCTTTGCATCTTCATATTTTCAAGTTTCCATGACTTTATCAACATGTACACACCCTAATACATTGCCAGCCCACGTACATATGCACCCTAATACACTATCAGCCCGCGTATGCCTCAGTATGTACACACCCTATACACTGTCGGCCCGCGTACGCCTCAGAAAATAGGGTTTTTTAGTATTCACCGTAATTCCAAGAATTTCTCCGTCAACTGTTCGTACTACCTCAAAATTTCACAACTTCAGATGTATCAATGAGTACTTGCAATAAGCCTCACACAACAAAAGATATTCAATGTGTTCAAGTGTGATTTAATGAGAGAGCCTTGCCTTTTATTTATACTTTCATGTAGCATTACACTTTCCTTATTTTAGGGAGTTCTCCATTTACTTTATTATTCAAATAATTTCTTTTGCAAACACTTCGAATTTTAGGGGCTTCTATATGACTCATGAGGGTTCTCCAACTTCATATGACCATAAATCTCTAATAGTGAGGAGTTATGTGAAATTCCACATACCATTGGACATGGCATGACAAGCACTATCCATCTAGGATAGTTTCACTGACAAATTCATTGACCTTCATCTCATTATTCCACCATTAAGAATTGATTCTCTAACCATACTTCTAGGATAACTCAATCTACAAAGAGTCTTCCCGTGAGGGATTTCACCATAAGGGGACCACTTTGGAGTTCATCCATTTGTACTTCTTATCAACCATGACAAGACAATAATGAGTCATCTTTACATCAAACAAACTTGGGCCCATTACCCAAACCTTTGTGCTACTAGACTTTCTTCAAGGGTTGACATCAATGAAAACCAACCTTAATCAGGGGGATGAATATCAAAGTTCATATTTACCAAAGGGATTTTAATTCATCACAAAAAAATGGCAAAATCCCTAACCATAAAGAAGTTCCAAGAGGATGAAGAGAAGAGTACAAAAGTAGATGTAAATGACACTCAGGGGTTCCAGTGAAGAGTTTTATTAGAGGTAAGTTTTGCCTTCTCAAGGTTTTTTGAATTAGCCTGCTTAAATTTCTCCCTCATCTTTCCTTTTGCTTGATTCTTTCTATCAAAATTTCCATGTATGTTTGGAAACATGAAGATCTTGGTCAGATCAACTCTTTCTCTAAATTCCTCTAGGAATTTCTCATGATATTCCAGGTCCAGAGGAGCAAAATCCTTGCTTGTAAAAAGCAAATGCAGTATTACTTCAATTTATCTAATTGTCATTGAGATATTTTTGAGGCTGTTTCAACCCTCTTGTTTCATACATTGTTAAACTTGTTACATTTGGGATATTATTATTAATTTCTCCTACAAATAACTATTCGTCCGTCGATTTGTTTTTATGAATCTATGTGGTAGATGTATGAATGGATTCTTGAGCAGACAATTCTTTACAAACTCATTTCATAGTAATGCAAAAGTCTTGTAAAGTTCTTTGATGACCTGTCAATTTTATTTTGCTTTCATCTTGCAAAGTTATAGATGATTCTAGATTCAC